>RCUC01041577.1:0-61636 GCA_003697995.1 Taxidea taxus jeffersonii | reverse complement strand
TTTTTTTTCCTCCCAGAATCTAAAGGTTCTCTGGATAATTTGAAAAGCATGAGCCTTGGGCGTACTGTAAAAAATCCTAACATTACTCAAAGTGGTACCAAAAGGTAAACCAATGATTAGAATTCATTAAAACGAAAACAAAAACAAAAAACCTCAAACACAATCACTAGAGAAAATGAAGCCTTAGGTCTCAGGGTTGGAGAATCTTAAATTATCAGGGAAGAAACAGAGCTGGGGGGAAGGCATCAACCAAATGCTTTCTAGACTTTTCAATTAGAGCATCAAAAAAGAATTCATAAACTGTGCTTTCCATGTGATACCGAGATTTTTATTCTAAGAGGTCGCCCAAATAGATCCACCAATAAGCTTCCATTTGAGTGACAAAAATCAATGAATACGGATTGAAGTGGGGTGGGCAAGGTTTAACTGCCAGGAAAATGCCAAGGGGGTCATTGCAATTTGGTGATGTTTTGATGTGTGAGAGAGTGGATTGCTGCAAACACCGGCAAATGAACTCAACCACATATCCTCTATAATTATGAGCTATAAATTCCACTCCGCATTCTCCATATGCTCCTTCTTCATTTAGAAATGATAGCATTATGGCTGCTTCCACCTCAGCTCTGCAATGAATTGATTTCCCCACAGATGCTCAACAAAAGCGACTCCTATGAACTTTGAAGACTTCCCTTTCTGCCTGGTGTAAGAAAGGTGATGTGACTTGGGGAGGGCGTCTCCCTCCTGAGCTATAAGCACCATTTGGACAACGTTAGTAGTGTGGAGCTCATGTAACCAGGGTGCTACAGAGGAGGGGAATTTCTGTCCAGACTTCTCATTTCAGAAGAGACGGGGTAAATAGAATTGTCAGGCTTTGATGAGGCAAGGCTGTGTTTGGCAGAGGACCCCAATGCATACTTTGTTATTTTCTTTTATGACACAGCAAGCTTTGAACTCAAATGGAATTTGCAGTACAGCCTTGATGCTTCCCCACCTCCCAACTTACTCTTGGCATAGGGCACAGAACATGGGAAGTGGTGGAGCTGCCAGACGAGGCAAGGAAACTATTAGAAATACTGGATCGGCTGAACCATGGCTTGCTTTGGGGGCAATTGCTCTAAGAACCTGCATCCAGCAGACTCGGCAGATATTTATCCAGCACTTGCCATATGCCAGGGATTTTTATACACATTATAGGAGGCATTAGCCCATTTTAGAAATAAGGAAACTAAGGCTGAGAAAAGTTCAGGAAATTGCCCAAAGCCACAAAACTAGCTAGGTGTCCAATCCCAGTCTTCTGACACCATGTCCAGAGCCCTCACCACTGAACCCAGCTAGCAGGCTTTCTGATGCAGAGGCCAACATCAGAGTAGATACGTAGACAGCTCGCTCTTCCAAGGGCCTTATGCATCATCTACACATTTATTCTCCATCGTGCCCTATGGAGCAGATTCTATCATGATCTCCATTTTCCAGATGAGGAGAAGGAGGCAAAGAGAAGTGAAGCAAATCTGCCCAAAGCTATCTGGTGGGGAAGGGGCAGTGCTGGGATTTGAACTGATGCTATAGCCTATGCTCCTCACTTCTTCACTCAGTGCCTTCTGTCGCTGGGCTCTCTGGAAGCCCCTTGGAAAGGGTGTGGACTCCTGAAGCCAGGGCCAACAGCCAGAATTGTGTTGTGGAAGTGACTTCTAGCATCCCTTGGGACAAGCGTGCGTGTGTGGTGCACTGTGGAGATGCTGTACCAAAGGCTAAGGTCACCTTCACTAGTTCTTGCATCCATTCATTGAAATAAATACTAAATGCCTACTTTGTGCTAGATACTGACTCTGTATAAGTTGGCTACAAAGTTCAAGTTATTTTTCCATTTTTTTTCTAGTTTTCTCTAAACACAGAGATGACAACAACATGTCAATATGAAGCTATCTTTAAAATTTGCCGTGGTGGCACTGTCAGTTAAGTGTCCAACTCTTGATCTCCACTCAGGTCTTGATCTCAGGGTTGTGAGTTCAAGCCCTGTGTTGGGCTCTAAAAAAATTGTAATAAAATAACTAGATATTCTCAGATTTCTCCATATGGCTGCTTAATGACAGGAAGCTGTACATTAACAGAACGGATTCGTAGATTAGACAAGATCAGAGCTGCCTAGTGCCTCAGAGCTCATGCAGTTCCCATTTTCATTCAACTGAGGGGGCAATGGGGGCAAATTGGACAGCAGCTTTTAAAAGCAAATTGTTAAAATGATTCGATCTAGTATCACACAAATCTACTTTTTATCACTGTCTGGGCAATGGTTAGATTTGGGGGCATGTGCGTCCCTTCTGGAGTAGATCTGGTTGGGTTGTTTGCTGATATTCAGCCTATGAAGACCCTCTTGGTAACATCTGACACAGATGAAGAACATAGACCTTAGACCTCAGTGGAAGCTGCACAAGCCCACATTATTCAAAGGATTTGTGTGTGTGTTGGGGACAGGGCGTGGCTTGATTCTAACAAAAAAAAATTATTCTGTATCACATTTAGGTTGGGATCTATCTGGAAGTGGAAACATCTGAACACCTCTCCCCACATCCCACCACTAAACTCTAATGCCCCTGTGTGTGGATGCTGGCGTCCCCGTTTTGGCATCCTCTATGGTATCTTACAGACTAGAGGCTCAACACACTTCCTTTCAAGTGCATCAAATCCTACAGAATACTTTCCCTGGGAGAGGGAGGAGCTGTCCAAATGATATCCATTTTCACAACCCCATAAAAATCAAGCACTGTTCATCTACAAGGAAGGCATGGCATACAGGTCAGAACTCTGAAGCTCAACAGGTTTGCCTTAAGTGACAGAAAGCCAATGTTTGCTAAAACTACACCTACACAATACGTACATGCACACGCAGTAGTTTGTTGTGTGTGTGGTGTGTTTTTTTTTTTTTTCATTTACAACTCTCACTATTCTCTTTTCATTAGTTGGTGGGTTTAATCACGGTTGTTGGTCATCAGTTAAGTCCCTGAAGTAAATAAAAAATGCATGCAGTAGTGTTTCAGTTTTGAATTCCCACAGTTGCCCTTCTACCTGAAGAGGATTTGAGGCTTATCCATCTGTAGAATGGTAAGACTCAATTCACTTTCTACAGAGAACTCTAAAATACGGGGGTTGTTTCTAATGTTACTTGATCTACCGTCAAGAGAGCTGAAGTCTTAAATATAATTAGGCCCTTTCGGCTGCTGGCGATTGCCAAAGGCTCCCTTTTGTCATGGCCCAGTTTTTCCAACAAAGATAACCAGCCCAGAAAATCAACCCTAACCTCCTTTTTCTGTAACAAATCCATGCAGACAGTCTTCCTCCTTCTAAGGTCTAGATACTAGCTTCATAAACACGTGCAGTCTGATAAGCTTTTGGTTGGCTTTAGAAAATGATTTGGGACCCTGTGAGAGGTTTGGTACAGGGCAGATTCCCTGGCAGAGAATAAAACCCTTCTAGGCAGAGGCTATATGCATCCAACAAGGCAAATAATCGTGTGTTTTCCTAGGAGCTGGAGTATATTTCGATTCCCTACACTCTATCTGCGGGACCCTGTTCAACTCCACTAATGCACACTGTGATTTTTCACATATGCCCATATTTGATCTGTCACACATGCTTTGTTTTTACTTACTAGTAAGTTAGACATGGTTTGCTGTGTTTCAGTTTCCAAATTTCAGCAAACAGAAGTAGAGTTTAATATTCATGCACTTAAATCTCACATCATAAAGCTGATCTTGGAAGTCATTTATTTACTGGGAAGCCACATTTTAACAAGGTGCTTTTGGCAATTCAGGGACAAGACCCCTCGTGCCAGGCATATAGGCATTTAAGGTACAAAAGCAAACCATTTAATCCTCAAATCTGTAAGGTCTGATAAAAAGCAATCAATAATTGTATCAAACCATAATTTCATCTATTACGTATGGGTCGTCATGATAGATTTGGTTTTGAGGCATCAACTCCCCAGAGTTGGTGGTGTGTGAATGGTATGATTTGTTTCATTATCTTAAAAATATCTCTGTGCTTTATAAGGGGCACCTGTGTAACAATGAGCATGGTGAGGGCCAAAGGACATTAATGCACCAAGAGTGCCAGCCAATTGCTTTGCTCTGGCTTCAAAATCTGTCAGTGAAATCTGGCAGAGTCATGTGCTTTCCATAATAAACTTGTTCCTCCACCAGTGGCTGTTGGATCCCCAGAAGTCAATGAGCTGTTCTGAGTTTGAAGCAAGAGACTATACCTTGGCCAAGAGGAAGCAGGGTAATGAATAATGAATGCCTTCTCCCTTTTGCTGGTGGGGAGGGAGAGGGGTGAAGGGAGGGTGCTTCTTTACAGATGACTGGCTCTTAGTGGCAGGAAGAAGGTAGGAGAACAGAGATAGTAATTAGGCAATGATTTCGAGTTAAGTGTTGGTGGGGTGCCTGGGGGGCTCAGTCAGTTGAGCGTCCAACTCTTGATTTTGGCTCAGGTCATGATCTCAGGGTCATGAGATAGAGCCATGTCAGTTTCCATGCTCAGTGGGGAGCCTGTTTGAAAATTCTTTTTCTCTGGCTGCCTCTGTCCCTCCCCATACTCTTTCTCCCAACCTCTCTTCAGTAAGTAAGTAAGTAAGTAAGTAAATAAATAAATAAATAAATAAAATCTTAAAAAAAAAAGAATCAAGTATTGGTGTTTGGCTGGGAAAATCCTATTAACTGTGAAGAGAGTAAGGATATGTGATTGCCCATTAAGAAATAGCATGGAGGTCTCTAAACCCCACTGGCTGTCGTTTAGGTATCTGAAGAGATAAAAGGAGGGGGAAAAAGTCCTTGGGTAGGAACTACTTTCCATTTTGTCTTCTTTGTCCAGAATATGCAAGACAGTAAGATTAAGCAGGTTCACTAAATTCCCCAAAACCAAAACGATACTCCACAAGGACCAAATGGTGCAGCATTTGAATTATTCTTTAGCCACAAATTAGCACCTTTTAAGAGCTTTATGGTTTTGAGCCATTGATTTTTGATAAAGCCTGATTGGCAAATGTGAGAACAGATGTAGGTGTGCCAGATGGTTTTTCCAGACTTACTCAGGTCTAACTGCCAGACTTTGGGCCAACTAAAGCTGAGAAAATTAAAGAAATAATTTATTCCCTTTCTCCTGACTCTGGGGACCATTCCCTCTGTGCCCCTCAGTTCCTGCACTGGCACATGCTGCTGTCCATTTGGGAGAGAATCACTCATTCAACATCCTGAAATATACCGAAAAAGGGAAGACAGCCAATAGTGTCAAAAAATGAAAAGATGCTGGAAAATTGTAAAAATACCAGTTATCAGTTATCCAAGATTTTATGAGAAAATGCTTGATCCCTTTGAACCAGTGTTTATAGTTGCAGCAATAAAAATTCTAATTTTGTGCTCTAATGAACACAAAACAATCCATACTCAACCTTGGCAAAACTTATAATGACTGTGTAATTGAAGTGACTTTGTCATATTAAAATATTTCATAAAATTACAGGAAACTGCTAAGAAGTAAGAACACAGACTGGGAAGCCTTGACTATGGGGTACAACAGCCATACCACCCCCTGTTTTGTAAGTAGAATGAACCAGTTTATAAAATTGAAGAACACCATTCATACTTAACACCAGCTTACCAAACCATATGATGTGAGATGCTTTATCCACATGATGTACTCATTTTATTCTAAGCATTACATATCCAGTCATAGTTTACTTATGTTGCAGTATCTCCAATATACTTAAAATGCTATTAAATTCTCCCGCAGTAGACATTTGGAATGGAAAATAAAGGAAAGCTTTCCTGTTTTCTGGGTGACATTCCTTGGGCAGAGTCAACTAGTGGGTCTTACCCACCATGGAGGCTCTGGGGAATCCCAGACTCTAGCATGGTTGTGAGAATAATTGAAATCACAGTGATTCGTGAGTATAAACACACAGATTTGGAGAGAACCTTGATTCCACCATGGTTCAGAGACTTTTGGATAGATTCAAGGCTTAATTCCCAGTCTCTTTCTCTTGGGGCTCTTGAATTCAGAATTGAAAATATCTACTTCGTACTGAGTGAAGGCTTTTTGTCTTTGTGTCCCATAGACAAAGTCCAAATACTGGCTCAAGGGCAGCCTTCTAAACTAAGAGTCAGTGTCTGTACAAGTCAACTGAGGCTAAAAAATGTGTAAATAGGACCCAGAATAGCCAAAGCAATCTTAGAAAGGAACAAAGTTGGAGGACTCACACTTCCCAATTTCAAAACCTACTACAAAGCTATAGTTATCAATACAGTGTGGTATTAAAATAAAGACAGATATATAAATCAGTGGAACAGAAATAAGAGCCCAGCAATAAACTCTCACATTTATGATCAACTGATTTTTGACAAAGGCCTCAAGACAATTCAATAGGAAAAGAATAATAGTCTTTTCAGCAAATGATGCTGGGACAACTGGATTTCTAGACACAAAAGAATGAAGGTGGACCATCACTTCAGACCATACATAAAAGTCAGCTCAAAATGGATAAAAAACTTAACAATAAGACCTAAGAACTAAAACTCTTAGAAGGAATCATAGGCACAGACCTTCATGATATGACAAGTAATGTACAAGGAACAAAATAAAAACAACAGATACGCTGGATTTCATCAAAATCAGAAACTCTTGTGCCTCAAAATACATCATCAAGAAAGTGAAAAGACAACCCACAGAATAGGAGAAAATTTTTATAATTTTTACAGATCCTATGTCTGATAAGGGACTTGTAGCTGGAACATATAAAGAATTATTACAAATAAATAATAAAAAGACACAGGACCTGGATGGCTATCTCTCTAAAGGTATAAAGTTGGCAAGTAAGCATGTGAAAAGATGCTTAATATCATTAGTCATTAGATAAATGCAAATCAAAACCACAGTGGTTTCTCACTTCATATCTACTAGGATGGCAACAATCAAAAGAAATAACCAGTGTGGGTGATGTTGTCCAAAAAATGGGAAGCTCCATATACCACTGGTGAGAATATGAAGGGAGCAGCCAGTCTAGAACATAATCTGACAGGTTCTCAAAAGGCTAAACACAGAGTTATCATATGACCCAGCAACTCCACTACTATGTATATACCTAAAAGTGCTGGCCAACATATGTTTCCACAAAAACTTGTGCACCCATGCTCACAGTAGCATTGTTCACAATAGCCAAAAGGTGAAAGCAACCCAAATGTCTGTCAGCTGATGAACGGACAAACGTGAAGTGGTCTATCCATAAGATGCAATAGTATTGCTCAGCCATCAGGAGGAGTGAAGTACTGATTCATGCCATGGCCTGGGTGAACCTTGAAACTATTATGCTAAGTGAGGGAAGCTGGACACTTAAGGGCACTCTTATATGGAATGCCCAGAAAAGAAAAATCCATAGCTACAGAGTGATAGGGGTTGTGTAGGGGGAAGAATGGGGAGTGACAGCTCAGTGGGCTCAGGGTTTCCTTCTGGGGAGATGGAAATGTTCTCAAGTTGATTGTGGTGACTGTTGCACAAATCTGTGAATATATAAACCCGCTGAACTGTACACCTGAAATCAGCAAACTGTATGGTATGTGAATCATATCTCAAAAATAGCTATCTTTAAAAATTATGCTATCCTCTCAAAACCCCCACTTTATACATCTACAATGAAGAAAGTTTTAAGACAGGGGAAGACATATACAGGGGATGCTGATCTGGACAATATGGCTATTTGTATTTAGCTAATCCATTAGACCATAATTCCAATTTTCCAGCTCATGTTACCTGCTTATGGTGTGGCTGTGGCTTGAAGACTCTGCTCAGGACCACTATCTGCTGATTCACACTAGTGGTCCCTTTAATGGCTCCCTTGGCAGCCTGGTGAATCTCCCAGGTTCAGCCCCAGGGGTTCCATATACCCAAAGTAAGTTAGCTAAAGAGACTTCTGTTTCTAGCTCTGGGAGCTGCCCTCAAATGAGAATGACTTTTCTTAACCCACTGATAAGTTGACATCATTAATGCAATCCAGTTTTATTTACTGCAGCATATCTCAAAGCAGATTCTGAGATTCCATTGACAAAAGCCTTCTGGGTCAAATGAGCTTGGGAAGTGCTGCAGCAAACTACATTTCCCCCTTGTAGAGATGCACATTGTACATTAGAATATTAAGGGTTCAGAGTTAACTTAGAAGAAAACTATTTTAACCCAGCATTTCCCTTATTTATTTGACCATTCTTTTCCACACACTCCCATCCTCATACATTTGCCTGTTTTGTCTCCTGGATAGCACCTATTAACATCCTTCAGGACACCCTCCATGGACTTTGGGAAAGTTCACTTTGGGAAAAGCTAACTTAGCCCATCCAATTAGCTGGAGGAAGAGACAATCATGATCTTGAAGCTAAACCTTAAGAAAATGAACATGGAGGCATAACACCCAGATCCCTAGAATGATGTTTCCTGACCTTCTCCACATCTTGGTCCAAATAGGAAAGGACTGGAATAGTAGGGTTTGCAGTCAGGAGACTCCGGGGCTCCTGGACCCTGCCACCCCAAGGTTCACAAGGATCAGCATATCTGCATTTCTGTCATCTATGCCTCTAAGATGTTGCAGGGAAGTTCTCTTCTGGACAATCCATCACAAAACCACCATCATTCGATTCTTTCCGTGCTTGAGAGCACGCAAACTGTGGAGGCAATACCCAACTTCTCTGGACATGGGAGTATTTGTACAGATGCTACCACCATGTTTTTCCCATCTCTGTAAGACTGGTTATACTTTTCTTGAGGTGGGAGGAAGCAGGTGGAACAAAAGGGTGATTGAACGTCAAATTGTTAAATCCAGGAAGAGAATCAGATACTTTGAGGAATCCAACTGGGCATGTTTACATCTAAGCACCTGGAACTTTTTCTCCACTTTTACTGAGATATAATTAACATATAAGGTTGTGTAAGTGAAGGGGTACAACAGGGTGATTGGATAGGCTTTACTGCAAACTGAATACTACAGTATGTTCAGTTACCACATCCATCACCTCACATAGTTACCATTCGCCTGTGCATGTACTGAAAACTTTTAAGATCTACTTTTGTAGCAACTCAGATATACAATATGGTGCTATGAACCATAGTCACTGTGCTGGGCATTAGGTCCCTAGAACTTATTCACCTTATAAGTAGGAGTTTGTACCCTTTGACCACCTTCACCAATTTCCCCACATCCCCTCCCCTGACAAGTACCAATCTACTTTGTTTCTATAAGTTTGGGTTTTATTAGATTCCAAATATATGTGAGATCACACAGTATTTGACTTTGTCTTATTTTACTTCATATAATCCCCTCGAGTTTCATTCATTTGCTGCAAGTGGCAGAATTTCCTTCTATTTTTTTGTGGTTGAATAATAGTCCATCAAACATCACATTTTCTTTACTCATCCATCCCATGTCTTGGCCATTTCTATTTCTCTGCTCTTGTGAATAATGTTGCAATGAACATGGAAGGGGGGTGCAGCTATCTCTCTGAGATGGTGATTTCACTTTCTTCAGATATATTACCAGAAAAGGGATCGCTGGGTCATATGGTAGTTCCATTTTTAATTTTGGGGGGACCCTCCATACTGTTTTGCATAATGACCACACTGATGTACAGTCCCAACAGCAGCGCACAAGTTTTCCCTGTTCTCTACATCTTTGCTGATGCTTGTTACCTCTGTTTTTATTTTTTGTTTTTGTTTGGTTTTGTTTTTAAATAAGAGAACACTATGAATGGCTCTCATCCTGCTATTGGCACAAGAATCTTAGTTTTTCTGAACTTCTAGGTGCTTACTGTCGGTAACTGTGTGCTCCGGTTAGTGAACTGTTGGTGACTGAGTCGTGGAGGAAGGATTGGATTATACCTGGCATTGTTTCTTGTCAAGGGTATTCACTCTCTCCTAATTCCTTAAAAAATCATTCTCTCTATATTTGATAGTTCTGTTAACCAAATCAGTTTGATTAACCAGAGCATTTCTTTACCCAGGCCTGTCTAATATCAAAAGCAGAAATATAACTTTTTTTTTCTTTTTTTTAATTTAAGCTTTTTTATTTAAACATATAATGTAACCCCACCACCCTCTCCCAACCCCTCTCATAACTTTTGTTTTCAAACACAGAGATTTTGTTTTTATCATTCATTGGCCACATTATTCTTGTTTGGGGGAACTTGAGGTATATTTATGATTTTTGTGGCAGTAAAAATTATTTTAAAGATCAGATTTCAGAAGGTTTCACCTGAAAGACAAATCCAATTTGACATGAAGTTTCATTACAAAGAAACTGTTACATGTGATGACACTGGTTACTGAAAATTGAAATGAAGTGAGGGGAAGCTAACACCAACATGTATGAGATTCTGCTTTCCCTGAATGACACAAAGAACTCAATATATCTAATCATCTCTGTTATGCCCACTGGGGAACTGAGCTCCCGTAATATTGTACGGGAGGTTGCTTCTTGATTGCTGGAAACCCAAGTACTAAACCATATGCCACTGACATCAGTACTTGATCTCTGATCAAGTTTTCTTGTGCTCCAATGAGTGGCCTAAGCATTGAGACATTTTTTTTTTAAGAGAGAGTGAGCACAGGCAGACAGAGTGGTAGGCAGAGGCAGAGGGGGAAGCAGGCTCTCTGCCGAGCAAGGAGCCCGATGTGGGACTCGATCCCAGGACGCTGGGATCATGAACTGAGGCGAAGGCAGCCGCTTAACCAACTGAGCCACCCAGGCGTCCCAGCATTGAGACTTATAACAGAAGCACAACAGGGAGAATTGTCTCTCTCCTGCCTATTGTAGGTTTTGCCTAGGAAACAAAGGACTATTGCCTTTTAGCAGATAAACATCCCCTCTGCTCTGTTTCCCTCTCTTGCACATTAAACTATTCTTTCTGGCTTCCCACACCCAACTCTCTGTCTCCATGAATCAAATCTGCTTTCAAGGACCTTTTATTCAGCTTTCAGGATCAATGTCATCACAAGGTTACCAGACTCCCCTGATGTGTTGCTTCCCCATCAGTTTCCTCCTTCCCTTCCTCCATCTTAGAGGCTCAATATATTCTGTCTATAATAGTCTCAGTTTCCACTTGGGGGAGGAGTTCAAGAGTTGGGGCACATTTCTGAATTGGGGTCTTCTGGTTAGTTGTGCTGCACCATGCCATAAAGAGAATTCTAGATTCTTTTTATACTTAACAAAGTCAACAAGCAGGAAATGATTGATAGATGTGCCATGCCTACAAAGGTAATGTGACAGCTTCAATATGCAATAACACCATCCTCTCTCCTCTTATCCCACCCTCCATAATTCTGCCCGGTTGTCCACCAGGATCTTTGTGGACTTAAATCATTACACAAAATGGTTTTATAGTAAGCATCAAAAGTAAAAACTACAGGGAGTCTGGCCACGACTAGGAAAACATTTCATGTGCATGTTAAAACTAGAGTTTGATTACTGACCTGTTACTTGGTAAGTCCCCAGCACAATTCAGAGTCAATTCCCCTAATATGTGCAGTTATTCTACCCTGAAGGATTGCTACTGAACATGCTGCCTGAAGGAATGGGAAGATTGGGAACTCAGACAGCACAGAACACAGTGTGTCCCATAGAAAGTCTCCTCTGGAGTATGTTCCTCCTCCAGAGGTGATTTTCCAATAAAATCAGCCTCAATTATTGCGAGCATAAGAGCAATCCTTGAGGGAGGAGATTGGGCAATTCAATTCTAGGAAATACTGTATGAGGCAAAATTAACCTTGTAGTAGGGTTATTTCCTGAAAGCTGGTCTTGGGTTTTCAGTTTCTTTCACACACATTGATATGTGAGGGAAGTTGTTTCAACCCTGTCACCGAGATGTGACCAAAGGACATAATGACGGTACTTACTTATTCATGAAATTAACATGAAATGAAGGAAAGCTTGTTTAGTTATCTCACTTCTCAGAGTTACTTCCTACACCCCTGTGGCTGGAAATGTCTGTGACTCTGTGTCAAGCCTGGCTGAAGGATCAGCAGAGGCAACCAATTCCTGGGATAAGTTACCAAAGGCATCTTCACACTGTGACAGTGAAGTATGGTGGGAAGGAGGAATGGGAGATCAGGGCTTCTCAGACTCCCCAGCTCTGAGGAAGAGGGCAAGTGTAGGTGTTTGGGCACTGGCCGCTGTGTGTCCCATCCTGCTAATTTCTGAGCATCAGGGTGGCCTTTCAAAAATAGGAAGTAGCATGTGTTGCCAGCTGTTAACTTAATAACCTTTCTGTTTCCTTGTTCTACAGTGACAAAAAGGTAACTTCTGTCATTCTTGAAAATGCTTAATGACATCTAATGCAATCATCTGTGCATAACCTCAACCCATAGGAAGGTTGATATGTTTATCCCTGTGCCCTCCCTTCAAAAGCAAGAGTGGGAAGACATACTGAGTAGGAAGGTGGGTATAAGACCAGAAGAAGGAATCACCATCTGTGAGGTAAAATTCTAGTGCTATAAAGACAGTAAACCAAACTTTAAAATGCCTCAAAATTAAAGCAACATGGAATACAGAATATTTTAAAAGAAAGCTTGGTTCGTCTCCAGGAAAAATTAGTAACTCACGTTAGGGCTAATAAGGTGTTCAGTAATTGTCTGAAAGGCAGGGCAAAATCAGGCTTACTCTAAGACTAAATTCATATTCATACTGAACTCAAAAGGATGGCTGAACTTCCAAGTTCCCCCAACCGCCCCCCAATGCCTGCACTCATTCATCTGACAAATATTGAGCTCCTACGCTATGCTGGATGCTGTTTGAGGTGCTAGGGTTTCAGTAGTGAATACAAAGTCCTCGCTCATATGGATTCTACATTCTTATGGGAAGTGAACCTCAAAACTCAGAGAGATGACAGCTAGAGAGATGGATCTGATAGACAGATACAGTATGATAATTGTTAAAGTGAGGGGAAAAAAAGGAGGCTAAAGGGGATGGTGAAGGTACATGTGGGAGGACTTGCTATTTTGCATGGGGTGGTTGTCGAGTGCTATCGGTCTTTGCAACAAAACCTTCACAATTCCTCTTGGAGACATTCGCTATTATTTTGAACAAATAGCCATGTTCATTTCCTTGACTGACCACTTTTTCAACACCCATGGCTCTGAGTCACCCCTTGGATGAGTTTTCAAACGTTAAAGCTACATTCAAATATTTAGCACCCATCGCTAAGCACCCTCAGAAAAAGCTCACACGTGTGTGACAGTATTCTGCACATTGATCTCCCAACAGGTTCTGCCCAAAAGCATCCCTCTGTCACCGCAGGGGGGCCCTCACTGAGGTGGATTTAAAAATCACATGATCTCCCTGATATGAGGAAGTGGAGATGCAACGGGGGTGGGAGTTAAGGTGGTAGGAAAAGAAAAAATGAAACAAGATGGGATCGGGAGGGAGACAAACCAAAAGAGACTCTTAATGTCATAAAACAAACTGAGGGGGGTGGGGGGGAGAGGGGTTGGGAGAGGGTGGTGGGGTTACATTATATGTTTAAATAAAGCTTAAATAAAAAAAACACGTCCTTTAAAAGAAACAAAAAAGAAAAACACATAGCTTTTTCTAGTGGTGTCATCAATGTAAGCAGATATTTCTAGAGTGTGAGGGTCTTGTTTCACGACATCAAATCCATTTTTGGAAACAGGCGGGGGTTAATCTACGCCTGAGCAGCGTACGTTCGAATGTGTAGAGAGTGCATACACTCATTTGCACCTATCGTTAAAGCAGATTTGCAAGCCGGGTCTAATCTGCTTAGTAAACCCTTGCATCAGGGTGTGAGGCAAGTGAAACTTACACTTGGCCAGTGTTGGTAGTTATCTACATCTCTAGTGAGCGGGAGAGAGATGAAGAAGGTGTGTCTAGCGGAGGTGCTATTATTAGCAGATTCCTGGCAACTTGCACTGCAGGGTCAGATGAGGCACAAACAGCGAGTAGGAAGGAGCCCCCTGCCTGCCCTGGGCTTCCATGGAGGTGGACAGTCATATGTTTCCCAAAACTGCTAAAAAAGGAGCAAAAAGCCACAAGGCTTTTCTGAAATATCTTCCCCAGCTAGGTGGAATAAATACACATGTGGGAATATGGTCTTGGGAGGAGGAGAAGAGTCAAATATTAGGGGGTGATGAGGACAGGGAGACAGAAAAAGAGAAAAGATTTCACAACTTTTATAGTTACGGCCACTCTGCCTGCCCATTACCACCACTTCCATATTGGATGTAAATTACCATGGAGCATGAGGGTGTATTAAGGCACCGAGTATACAAATGGGTGTGTATATAAAAAACTGGGTTGTAGGGGCACCTGGGTGGCTCAGTGGGTTAAAGTCTCTGCCTTCAGCTCAGGTCGTGATCCCAGGGTCCTGGGATCGAGCCCTGCATCGGGCTCACTGCTCAGCGGGAAGCCTGCTTCCTCCTTTCTCTCTGCCTGCCTCTCTGCCTGCTTGTGATCTCTGTCTGTCAAATAAATAAATAAAATCTTTAAAAAAATTGGGTTGTAATGACATGTAATCTACCCTCATGCTGTAACTTCTACAAATGGAAGCACTTCCCTATGGGAGGATAATTTACCTTTCTTTTTTTCTTTTTCTTCTTTTAATTTTGGCTTTGTAGACAACTGCTGTTGGTTTCCGCAAAAACCTTAATAAAGCAGAAAACCTTTACTTCCTGTTTCAGTTCCTGGCCAAAGGGAGTAATTTCCATAGTTTTCTGTTCCCCCTCCTACAACTAGTAGTCAACTAAATAATAACTTATGACCACAGGCTCCTGACTATGAACATATTTTTTGGTCGATGGAGGGTTGATTTACTGGTTGAAGCCCCATGCATGGTTACCATGGGGGACACCTCATTTCCCTAGAAATCAAAATAGACCTACTGTGCTTACGTCTGTGGCTGATAAAAATAAATTCAGAAAGAATTTTTATGTCTATGCAATGAACTCAGAAAATGAAGCTAAAATAATAGCGTTATGTGTCATGCCTAAAATACTAGACATTTGAATAATGTGAAAGGAACCATATGAAAGCAAAATGTTTAAAATTGTAAGAAACAATCAAGGATGAATAAAGCCACAAGGGAACAGCCGGAGGAAACCTCCATGAGCTGAGATTTACATAAAAGTCCACTGAGAAGGGTTAGCCAGATCTAATCATGAAGGATTTGACATGTCTATTTCTCTGCAAACAGTTTAAAAAGGGTGATTTATAATCCCTCCCTAACTCTGACCTTTACCTTTCTAGAACAAAAGAATCCTTTTGAGCATTTTCTTAGTACCATCTACACTGCACTGCTCTCCTCTTAATGTCAAAAGTGGGTCTGAATCTTCGGCAGTATGATGCTTGGGGTGATCTGGCACGCGAAGTTACTCCTTCCCTTCTCTCTCCCGCAAGCCTCAAATGTGTTTCCTTCCACTGAAAAAAAAAATGACCCCCTCCTTGGCTTCCTGTACTTAACAGACACGTTCCCTATACAAGAAAGTCTCTGCTTTCTTCCTGTCAGGCCATTGGCTAGTGTTGTTCTGCTCTCTAAATGGCTTCACCTGCTCCATTCACCTGGGGACTCCGGCAGAGCGAGGGGTAACCCACTCCAAGCAGATGCTCTTTCCTTTGTCTGTGCCTTGTGGGATGCCACATGCTTTCCTCATTATCTGCAGGCCCTGTCTATTCTGTAGTGCACCAAGGGCTCCATTTCCTTATGACAGCATGAGGACCTTCAGGGCAGACACTGTACCTTACTCATCGCCCCATCAACCGAGCCCGGAACAATTCATGTTTGTCAAAAGAACACATGTACATGGCTTGCTTGAATTTTTAGCAGATCAGCTATGTGATGGGTTGGACCATGTGAATGGATGAAAAAATTCTTTGTTCTTGTCTAAGCAGCACATGATAAGAAGCATAGAGTTAGAAAGTAAGACAGTACTTTATGAAGGACTGGATAAAGAAGTATTTTATGAATGCTGTTGCTTAAAAAGTGGCTTTACTTCATTTAAAGTGGTCTGATCCCACTTTTGCCGGCTTGGGTGAGGTCCCTTTGCTTCACCAATAAATGTGTGCTTTCTACTTTCATTTCATCATGAGAAAAGGCGCTCATGCTTTTGAAAAGATCAGTGATGCTAATGAGACAAGCCAATGTGCTTGGGGTATCGAAGAAACTCTTTCCTTATCGATATAAAGTCACCATAAGTGAAGTTGGCCTAACTGTCCAAGTGCCTGAAAGCTTCCTGGTTTATTACTTCTGGAAACATTTGTTTGTTTGTTTGTTTTGTCTTATTTATTATTATTTTGATGATGTTATGTTAGTCACCATACAGTATATCATTAGTTTTTGATGTAGTGTTCTAAGATTCATTGTCTACGTATAATACCCAGTGCTCTGTGCAATCCGTAAAATGTTTGATGTCATACTCTAAGAAAACAAGCTGTTATGCAAATTTAGCTAATATGACTTTAAAAAACAACTACAAGTCTGAAAGTGAACGTATGTGTCCTAAGAGGTAATGAGAAAGAGGTAGAGTATCCAAGGTGAAGAGAATTTTCTGGCACCTCTGGGTTCTGGGCAGTCTGCTCTCTGGGTCTTGGTTACCTGGTCTGGGACTGCCTAGATGATGCCACTCCAATTACCAATGAAAATGGGAATGTCCAGAAATTTGTCCTGTGCAGCTGACTGCTGGAACCTTCCACATCTAAATATAGCTACTGGATAACATATTGCTATCTTTCCTTTACCCTTAAAATGGCCAGAGCCAATTTAAGATGGCTTAGACTTTCAGTGTAGGGAGAGTACCAGGCTGGGTGCCTCAATGTCAGGAAACAGGTGGTCACAGATCTCACTCCGAGGGACCTAACCCTAAAATGTCCCTTCCTGTCACTGAGGACTGCCCCTCAGGATAGTCCCAATCCATGAAAATCATTTAGTGTGAAACCATAAAAGAGACATGGGAGATACTTTATCATTTCAGACTTGGGGGATTTCTTTCCTTTCTATGGTTGACTTTGTAATTTAGCTGCTCATTTCAGATATTCAATATTAGGCCCTAGGTTTCTCAAACTACCAGGCTCCCATGTGGTCCTTGTATTGCCCATGGAACTGAGCATCCGATTCTGCATTCCATGAAGCTCTATGCCAGGTAAGGCTATCCTCTGGCCAAACAGGACTTCTTTGAGCTTGCGTTATTCAAAGTGCATAGCAGCAGTCCAGGAAAGGGATGTGATAGCACATGTCAAACCCTAGGGCTGGGGCCTTTTATTCCTAAAGGAGATGATCCCACAGGACGAGGGTTTGGCCAAAGACAGTATAAAATCCTTTGCCTTCTCAATTCTAGAAGATATGGTGATTCCAGTGATATCTTGCACAGCTCCAAGAGCATCACAAGAGACAGGGACTCCAACTGCAAAACGTTCCCCCCACCCCCACCTTCTCCAAGAGCATTAACTGGAAGTGCTTTCTGTCCTTAGAGTTTCCCTCATACTTTATCTGTTTCCTACTTAACAAACATCTCTATCTTGTATTTAGTTCTTTACAAACTGATTTTATCTCTCCTACTGGACTCTAAACTCCTCGAGGGTAAGACCTGTGTCAGATTTATTTTTTAATTCCCTCAGCATCTATCATAGTTCCCGGAACACTGTAGCTTCTCCATAAATATTCATTGGATGAATAAATGAATAATGCACAAACACCATGGTCAGGACAGTCTTCGTGGCTATTTGTCATTTTCAATCATGAAACCACCATATCTGTAAGACGGATTGGTTCCTAAATAAAGCTGTAGTTTCCTAAGGAGAGCAGATTCTGATCCTGATTTGTGAAAGACAACAACCATGTTGTTTAACTTTGTTAAAGTGTAAAGGCAAGGAAGAATGTTATGCTTGACAACTGTTCTTTCACTCGCTCTCCCCCTCTCTCTCTCTCTTTTGGTAACAGATGTCAACCTCGGTTAGATTCAACTCAACTTATTAGTGCATGGCTTTTAGCCAAAAGCAATTCACATTTGCAGAAGTGTACTATCACATATGTCTTAATAACAGAAATGTGTTTTTAAAAAAATGTATGTGATAAGTCACATATGGTAGAAGAAATCTGTACATCTCTCAGGCCTTGTTGTCACAATGAAAGCTTGAAGATAATTGCTGCAGAACATTAACATACAAGTAAAAGTCTCTCTGACACGTTAAAGAGCCACAGTTTGAACATACTAATCAAGATTGGATGCCGGCACAGCCCCAGCAGACTGAGAAATACACCAGCATCTCTTGTCCTGATCACTGATCTTAAGAACACTCAATTTTGATTCTTACCCACAGAGGTAATATTTAATGTTCCAAGGTAAAATCATTAGTGTATCCAGATACATTATGTGCTTACATTCACTAAGCATATATTTAATTTCTCCTTTATAGGGAGTGTAATTAATGTGTACCACAGTCTCCCTATTGTGATGAAAGAGGCTTACGACCATGAAGGTATTAAAAGTAAACTGAACAAGTGGCTGAGAAATAGGGAAGAGGAGGCAAACCTTTAGAGAGGAAAACAGGCAAACTAAATGGATATCATGAATCATTTACCATAGCTCTAATGGAAAGTACGCTCAGGCTGAGTTAATCTTGGGAAGTGACAGAATTTAAGAACGTGCATATGCCTTTTGGAAGCTATCCATCCACACACAACTTGGAAGACATCACTGTACTGTCAATGGATCTCATACCCAGAATGACTTCAAAGATAGTACATTCGGAGCCATCTCTTTGCTCTGAATGAGAATTGGGTGGTATATCAGCCCCAGAAAGTCCAGAACATTGGAAAAGGGCTTGGTGAATGCCTACCCTATGTTTAAAAGGACAAAAGAGAGAGAGAGGGGTGATAGTTTAACCCTTATAGTCAGGGAAAAGCTCACCTCTGTGCCTTTATTTTCCTGACCAATGAGAGCAGGAGCCAGCAAAGGTTTGCTGTAATTGACCAGATAGTAAAGAGTTTCGCTTATGTGATTTGTACAATCTCTGTCACCACTAATCTCTGACACCACAGTACAAAAGGAGCCACAGACAATATGGAAACAAATGAGAGTCAACATGTGCCAATATAACTTTTTTTATAGACACTAAAATTTGAATTTCATATAATTTTCACATGTCACAAACGATTCTTTTCCCCCACCATTTGCCAAACTCTGCACCAGAGGATGACATCCTATCACACATATGATCATCTGTACCACTCTGTGTTCAGGCTTTAGTTGCAAATGCCTCCAGACCTCGACTTTTCCAGCAAGTCCATACACATTTTTCGTTGTATGCACAATCAAATGTTAATTCTGACATACAAGAGCAAGCCAGTACCCGTCAGAGGCAGAGCAGCGAGAATGAACCAGAGCAACATGGCGTGAGTCAAGAATAGGAGGATAATGGATGACTTGATCAGTTATAACATATAGCCCCTTCCAGTCTGACACTCCAGTGTGGGGCCACTGGTCTCATTAAGCCTCTAGGCCAGGTTCCTGGAAGGACTGCTCTCTGGGATGTGTCCAATTTGTTTACCTGGTCATTCATTCAGGAAAACATGTATTTGGGGTTTCAGTGCACCATGTGTAATGAAATTCTCGGTCAGATATCCAAAATAATGAAAGGACCACTATACATAAAACTTCAAAAAACTCTGCTTCTCCTTTGCTATCAGGCAGTGTTCATGAACTATGCACTGGGATCTATGTCCCTGAGCTGAGGTCCTGAAAAGGTCTTTTTCTTCAAGTGCCCAGTGGTTGTGGCTGGGCTGGTGGTGTAGGTATCACGAGCCTTGTCCAGTGGGACACCCAAATGCACACCGAGAAGAGCACCTTATTCAATTAGAAGACAATTCTAAACACCTACCAGTTGATCACATCTGAGGCTTATTACTAAGCAGATTTTCAAATCTATTTAAAAGTAAAAAGCTCCATATTCTATTACTAATCCTTTGGTTTTTCTAGTTTTCCTGTTTTCTCTTTATGCTATTCCTTAAAGAACTTGACATTAGAATCTGCATTGTGAATTAACCAGAGCTTACAAAAAATATAATTATCTGTAGGGTCGAATCCTCACAAGGAACAGAGACAAAATTTGTCCCACTTCCAGGCCACAAGAGTCTGATTTCATGCAGCCCCATACATTACCAATGGGCTGTCTTGTGCATGCCAAGATAGAGCCTGGGACTTACTTCCTATCAGGAGGTCTTGAACTTGGAGATATTTGTCCCATGGAGGGCCTGGGTTTACACTCTTCCAACCCCTTCCCCATCCCTTGTGACCTAGGGCAAACATCTGTACACGGGTGGACTAGAGGGAAGGGTGCAATCAGAATAGGGGAAAGAAGATCGCTAATGGCCCACCCAGGGACCAGCAGTCCTGGCATTGGCCTCATTAGCACCATCCTCTAATCCTGCCACAGGCGTGCAGTAGAGAAGCCTTCAGGGCACAAACAGAAAAGAAATCAGGCTGCAGAGAAGATTTCAACCCCAATCAAACAACAAGACAAAAATTCAGCTACCGGAAATACTCCCATAGGATGACTAGAGCACAATATATCTCCAGACTACAGATGATTCTCCAGACACTACAAAAGTTGATAAGGAATATTCTGCAGCCTACGAAAAATTAAATTTAAAAACAAAGTACACAGAACCTTTTGGAAAAATGAATTAGAGTTTGGATTTAATGGTGGGCTAAACACTACTCTGGTGACTTGGAAAAGCAGCCTCCTTGTCACTGGTATTAGCTGATCCATTCTCTAAGAAACAATTAAAAGCCAATGCACTCCCTGCTTCTGCATTTGGTACCCACTACCATGGAAGTCGGCCGTCATAGATTAACACGGAGTTCCTAGAGATGTGACACTGCAAGTCCTATGATAACCCAGCAAGGAGAGCAGGGCTTCCCTAGGCCACATGGCTGGTGGGCCCGGTCTGCATAACACTGAGATTAGATGTCACAAACCCAAACAACAAGACAAACATCCTTTTTATTTTGAAAGTCTTCCTTCTGGAAGAGATGGGGTATCTAAGATACACTATATTTAAGAGAGTGCTGTGTTACTTGTTTATAATTTAAGAGTGTCCCATAAAATGCCTTGGAAACAGCTCTCTGTTAGCTTGAAAAACCTTTCATTAAATATATTTTTATGAGCTTTTCATTAACAGAGTAGCAAGGACTTGATGCCTTTCCACCTCCCCACGTGGCTGGAAATCACTTGGCACGTTTTCAGCCATTTCAGTCCCTGTCATAGGTCCAAGGTTTGCAATTAAAAATATAATCTTTTTAGCATGTGCAAGACCCAAAGGCTTGAAGTACCATGCACTGAATAGGATTATAATAGTATGTGGCATCTCCTCATGGATGGCACATATTAATTTATGTAAACTGGGCACAACTTGGGGCACTGTCTCATCAGGACCACAGGCAAAAATCAAATCAAAATAAAAGCTGATCCCTGCTCAACTGGAGATTGGGGTTTTGTGTTTTGGTGGTGGTCCTTCCCCCTTGTTTGATTTTGTTTTTTGATCATCATAAATAGAGAGGAACTCAAAACTCAAGCTCTGTTTTGTGACACATGCATGGAGTCCATTCAAATCAAAATTTCCAACTAATAAAAAAAACTTACTTCACAGGATTATTCTTAGGTTTTGCCTTTTCAACAGCCTGTAAACAGAAGAAAAAAATGCAATTAGACAACATTAGCAGGCATAATCTTCAAAACTAGTTACCAAAACAATAAGCAATATAAAATGCTCTTCTGAAACACAAGGACCTAATGGAAGCAGGCTGCTTGTGATAAGCAGGCTCCTTGCGATAAGCAGACTGGAGACATGGAGCAATTTTCCTCTCCCGGGGCACATGGTTACCTGTCTAAGTGCAGCTTTCAGACACAGACATTCCTCTCTCCACCTTACATTCAGATCTTAGCCCCTGAGTGGACCTGCTTGGATTGTTATGACAGGGTGGGGAAGCAGATACGTGGTGGTGGGGTGGTCACGGGCACATCCAGGACTTTTAGATTTGTGGTGGGGACCCATTTACCCTGAGCGACCCCTGACCCCTGGCTGCACCTGCAGGGTGAGAGCAAGGCTGAAGTAGTCACTTCTAAAATCATTTTTATTAGTGTACACCACAAAAGGCCAAGGGATAACCGACCGCTCAGATCAATCTCCTCTGGTGGAACCTTTAAGAAAACACACACCAAATCATCGAAATGAGGAAACCTCTGGGCCTCTTGGCCTGTGTCGCCTTAGACATGGAGCCTGGTTCCAGTTTATTGCTGAACCCATTGATCTGTGTACAGTCCATTTATCATTCATGAAAAGAGCTAGTGATCTTCACAGTATATTAGGAGAAACAACTCAGATCATCTGTCAACAGCCCTCTTATTTCTGTTTCCCTCTCCACAGGGATTGCATCTCCTTCGATTCTTCTAGAATTAAAATGTTGCTAAGCAACACAGCTGGGGGCACTGATGGCAGAATGGCTACAGTCTATCAAACTGTTTAAGCACCTGGAGGGTTTTAGTGATGATTTTTTTCATACTTCTGTAGCATAATTATGTAATCAGAACCAAATTTGCACTCCCCTAGACTTTTGCAGACTATAGAAATAACATGTAATATGAGGAGCATTGAAGTGGCAGCTTGGTACTCTCTGGGGTCTTCAGACCCTTTCAAGAAGTATCCGTTCGGAGACCTTTATATTTGTGAATCCTGGAGGTGGGCAATGGCAGCTCCTTGCAACACCAGACTTGGCATTCTGGGTAATGGGTGTGGAAGTAAGTACCCCGGACTTTCTACTCAAAACAGCTCAACACACTCTGGAGCCATTTTTTAAAACAAATGAAACACATCTCAAGCTTAGAGGTTAGCACTGGAAATTCAAGTCCTTCTCCTCTATTAAATCTCAGGTTCTGTTGCTAGGTAAATACCCATTAATATTTGGGCACTTTCTTTGGCTCTCAGTGGCAAAAATCATCTTCTGGCCATCTGTGCCTGAGGTTGAATTTTGGCAAATGGTGGAAGAGCAAGCAAGCAAGAGCAGGAGGTAGCAGGTGAAAAATGATAAAATAAGCAATATGTGTGTGGCTGGCCCAAGTCACATCTCACAGGTAGTTAGGATACGGAAGTGTGTCCCTGAGCAGGTCTGGGCCTGGAACGACCGTGGGAAGGAGCAGGTGGATGCTGGTGTGGAGGGGGGCTGGACCCAGTCTGCTCAGCTGTGCACACCCACACTTGCCTTCTCTATCACCCTTTCTTCCATAGTCCTGGCTGCTTTGGAATGGTGTATGGTAGTGGGATGAAGACATGTCACTGTGGAAATCACAGGAAGCCACATTCGCCTGTCTGCTACAATCCAAACGGGTCTGTTCTTGGAAGACTTTGGTTATCATAAAGGCACTAGCATGGTGTTAGCATGTGATAAGATGGGCATGCCACTGGCAGAAGACAGGGAGGGAGAAATCACAGTGACATTGCTTAACCTAGCTTTCATTCAGTGACATGGTTTTTGAAAACGTCTTCTCTTTTCTGTGCTTCAGGACTGTCAATTAGACCCAGTTAGTTTTCTCTGATCAGGAGGAACATAATCATGTTCAAGGCCAGTTTCTTTGAAACATATGTCTTTTCATACAGCCATCATAGGAAAATAACTTCATTCAAATTAATGCTTTCTGGGCTGCTTGGCTATTGATTGAAAATGTCTCCACTGAGAGGTTCTCTTTTCTTTGGAAATTAACTTGGGACCATTCCAGAGTGCCAATAGCTTTAGTCAGATGTGCTCACGTCATCCTCCTGTGTGCTTATCACCTTTCATCTCTAAGCTAAATGGTCATAGGGAGTCACCATCAGACCTGAGACAGAGCTCACAATTTGTGTTCTTTGTTCCCGCTATAATGTGATGCTGTGTTCCAACTGCTATAATTATTCAACTCAGAGACGTTGAAGGAAAGTTAAGTGAATTATCTGTGGGAAAACTATATATGCCTTTAAGGTCTAAGAAGTAGTCTACAAAAAAAATGCAAGGAGAACATTCCTCTTTTGAGATAATGGGACATGAAAACACCAGCCCAAGTTCCGAAACATGCAAAAGGAGGGGAATCAAAATGAAATGATCTCATGTAATTCGCCACACATTAAGAGGGTTGCATATTGGGATTACAGCTCATTTTGAGTTTAAAAACATACATTAAAGTAATTTAAACTGATTGGAAGATGGAGGCTAGATAGTTAACACTCATGCTGCTTTAATTTGCAACATCTATACGCTTTCTAAAACCTATATTCTACTTATTTTGTGCCACATTTCCCTAACATGATACTTATCTTACCATTAAGGAAGCTCTAGTATAAGAAAAGATGATATGATAAATTAAAACAGATTAGAAAACAGATTCCGCTGTAGTATGGTGAAAGGCCGTGGGCTACAGTGGAAAGAGTGATGGGCAGGAAATTTAGAAACTCAGGTTCGGCTCCCAGCTTTGCCATTTACTATCATCAGGATGTTAGCAAGGCAGATGACATTTCTGAGGCTGCTTCCTCATTTTAAAAATGAAAATAATCATTCATGTCCCATCTATATCAAATGTGGTTGGGAGCAGCCAACATCCAGGGCGGCGCTCTAGAAACCATCACATGCCATGCAAATACAGTGTGGACTGTGCCTGCTTTCGGGCTTTGGGGCACACATCTGCATGGCCAGAGAGTTTATGGGCTTGCTGACTTGGGGACAGGGTTGTGGTATTGAACCCATACAGTTATTCCAACGAGGATTCTGGGAGCTGCTGTGTTCCTCTCTCCACGTCAGGAAAAGTTCTGGGCTAAATAGAATGCTTCTGTCTGCAAAGTCCTACACGGGAGATCTGGATATGTTTAGAGCCTGACCTGTCTGGGCCAGTTGGAGAGACCCCGTACCTTTACACAGGTCTCTGGCCTGAAACTTCTTGGGTCTGGTGCTGGTGGCCAAGAGGCCAGGGCACATGAGGTGTCATGGGGACACAAATGCAGGTGCATATCCTCAAATCTCTCTGTCTCCCTGCCTCTCCCCCTCCCCTCCTCCACAAAGAAGCCTAGGAAACCTCCATCCTTTCCAGTGATTTCTTCATCAGCGGTCCCTCCTTTCACAACTCACTCTAGGAGGAGGTGCTTTGCTTTTTCACTAACATTTGACCCTGAGGTTGAGAAGCCCTGAGGTGAGCCTCCTCTGTCATATGGTATCTTGGACAATTATATACCGAGGGAGAATGCACTTCTCTCATTCCAAGGAATGTGTATGAATGGATTCTTCTCTTATTACTAGCCTTGTACAATTCATGGTATCCTGCTAAGCAGCAAATTTATTTCCTCAGGAGGGATGATGTGGTTAAGGACATGCTCATAGTTGCTCACTCATTAAAACTGTCTTCCTAAAAATAAGAAGGATCTTGTCTTTCTACTATGCAGAGAAATTTCTGGCTCCACCGAGGCCCAAGCAATTCAGGGACCATACCAAATTATGTGAACCATAAAAACTGTAGAGCTGTCATGAGAAAATAGAAGGAAAGAAAGAAGGAAGAAAAGAAAATGGCTGTCTATTGGGTCTCATCCTCCATGGCAAACATAACATCATGTGTTTTTAGGGTGAAAATGCTACATATACTTGTTTGTCATATTCTACAGAAGGATCTAACTTTTAAAAAATTCTTTGGTGACACTCAGACACCCCCGATCTACCACATGATCTCCCTGATATGAGGAAGTGGAGATGCAACGGGGGTGGGAGTTAAGGTGGTAGGAAAAGTAAAAATGAAAGAAGATGGGATCAGGAGGGAGAAAAACCAAAAGAGACTCTTAATGTCATAAAACAAACTGAGGGGGGTGGGGGGAAGAGGGGTTGGGTGAGGGTGGTGGGGTTACATCATATGTTTAAATAAAGCTTAAATAAAGTAAAAAAAAATGCAAAAAAAAAATTCTTTGGTGATTCTGTCCCAGTGTTATTCTAATCCAACAAACACATACGCTACATTCATTTTTAAAAATGAGAGACTCTTGGTCCACCTGGATGGCTCAGTCGGTTAAGTGTCTGACTCTTGATTTCGGCTCAGGTCATGATCTTTGGGTCCTGGGATAGAGCCTCGCATCTGGCCCCATGCTCAAGATGGGAGTCTGCTTAAGATCCCCTCTCTTCCTCACCCTCCGCTCCTCTACCCACTCATGTGCTTTCTCTCCCCCCCCTCAAATAAATAAATAAATCTTAAAAAAAATTAAACAATGAGAGGATCTTTTTGGGTTTTTAAGAAGCACGTCCTGAACCAGGATATCTGGACTTATCATAATACCTTCACCTTGCCCCCAGACTGGCAGAAAACAGACCCAATACAGTATGTTTCCTCTTTGTTGAGACTGTAGAGGTGAGTACTTGGAGGGCCTAGACATATTGTAGTGGTGGACTCATTTGACAAGGCTATGTATTCAGGTGCTGCTTTTTTCCTTAGTGAGTAATCACGCTGCCAATCAAGCAAAAAATGTGATTCTATTAGCATTGCTCTATATAGCTTTTACCTTTCCTGCTACTATGTTTTTTTCCTGGTGTTCTGCTAGCAGATACACTCAAACTGGGTCTAATCAATACATTTCTTGATTAAAAAAAAGTCAATCATTCAGATAATTTTAAATAACTGCACAATGGGCATTATGGAAATGAGACAGAAGAACAATCATTTCCATTGCTTTTGAGCTTCTATGTTTTGCTTTTTTTTTATCTTTTCACAGGGCTGTTCTGTGAGACACAGCCATGCCTTAACCTAATAATATGTATTGGTAAATTGTATTGATCACTTAAATTCAGAAGAGAAAACTCTTCTATTAACAAATGAACTTATCATTAGGGTATTCAGATGGTCTAAAATCAATCTACAGAATTGGTTAAATCAATTAAAGAGACATACTGAGAACACTTGCCCAAATATAAAAATGAATTGCTTAATTACAGCATTTAAATAGATTTCACTGGAATGAGTAGAACAGCCAGAGGCTTATATTATCTCCTATAGGCTGGGGTTTCAGCTGGCAGCACACACATGCAGAGTCAGGATTGCAGATTAAGAGGAGAACATGTCACTCAGTCTTTTGCAACCTGGATGCCTGCCTGAATCTTGGACTTCATATCTAGGGCCTGAAATCTTTAGGAAAACACCACCTATTGTATTTCCCTCTTTGGATAGAGGCCCAGAAGGAAATGTGGAAATGTCAGGTGTTTTAACCCTGAACTTCCATGTTCCCTCTACTTAGAGTATTGAGCTTCTCACATTTTAATTTAATTTGCTGTGTTCCATGCATCTACAAAGTAGGCCTGACTGGCAGAGCTTGGAGGAAACTCGTCCCAGGTGGAGGGCACCCTGTCTTGCACCTAATAGTCGCTTAATAAACACTGACTAGATAAACGAGTGAGGGATGAGCATGGAGCCTGAGCAGTCTCAGCCCTGCTATGGGCCCAGGAGGCAAAGCTGAGCTCTAGGATGCGTGCGTCTGGATCAGAGGTGCCACAAAGGCCCCTGAGACTCATCTTCACACCCAGAGAGGATGAAGAGTCCAGGCTGCCTAGCTCCATCCTCATTACCACTCCCCCGGACATCAGACATTGGTAACTGCTCCTTCACCACTCTGCCGGTCTCTCCATTCTCCTTACATTGATGCTCCACTTTCACCCTGACCTTCTCAGAGTCCTTCATGATTACCCACCACTCACTGAATTCCTAATCAGCTTCACCCACCCAGGTTCAAGACCCTGCCAGTGCTGGCCGAACAGCAGCTCCTGTGTGGGTCCTGCTTGGCCCCATGAGTGGAGTTTGTGAACCAGTAGGAGTCTGTCAAGTGTCTTTAGCAAGACCCTTGTGTCAGCTGGCGATTTGGTTTCTAACTAAGGTTTTGATCTGTTGTAACTAAATGAAAAATGCACAGTCTTTTGGGAAGAAGCACGTTTCACTCCTAAGTCTCCCACTGATGTTAATAATTCTCTAATTGGAGTAAATATGGATACAACAGGCACAGCATCTCAGCATTGGCTGGACTTATTTATTCTCCCCATTACAAGGGTCAGTGTAAGAGGTACTCGGTTACTCTGTTCCTCCATGGTATGTGGATTTGAAACTTCAATTTTCTTCCCGCCTTCCCCAGCCAACCCGAGCCCTCTTGCCCCTGGTGCTAGAGGGCTCCCCTTCCTTGCAAAATGACTTGTGTCTTGTGGTGGGAGATGATCAATACCTAATAGAGACGTTCTCCTTACCACATGTGACCAGGAAAATGGGAAGGATATTCTTAGTGCACAGTAGGTACCCAATGGTATAAAAGTATTCTACAACCTACATGGGAGTGAATACTGATGATGCATCCTTATCATGAACATCCTAATGTATTCAGGCTTTCTGTCCCTTTAGAGCATGTTATACTCCAGGTGAGAACACCATAGTCATCGTTATCCATATACCTGTATTAGAAAACCCACTAGTCTCCCACCTGTGAGTCTCCTTTCCTCTCACACTGCTACCACACTTGCAATACTTCTAACACCAGATGTGCAAAGGGCTGTCCTCACACCAAGCAATTCTGTGTCACACTGGCGGAGCATCCTCCAATTTCACTAACTTCTGACATGCTCTCCCTAGGGATGGTGTCAGACCCCAGAGGTGAAAGGCTCCACCCCACAACACTGCCTCCAATTTCAGATACTCATGGTAGGCCCAGGTTGTCACCTTCCATTCTAACCGATCAGCTATTAACCAGAGGTTCCCACGACTCCCTCCTCAGGTTCGACTAATTGGCTGGAGGGGCTGACAGAACTTGGGCCAACAGTTTACTCATGTCTACCACTTCATTAAAGGACATGATCGAAGAGACAGATGGGCAGCCAGGTGAAGAGATACACAGGGTGAGTTCTGGATGGGTCCCAAGTGTCAGAGCTTCTGTCCCTGTGGACTCAGGGTTCATCACCCTCCCAGGATGTGGATGTGTTCACCCACCTGGAAACTTTCCAAATACCATACTATTGGGATTTTATGGAGGCTTTGTCACATAAGTATGATTAATTATTAATTCAGTTTCTGGGCTCTCTCCCCTGTCCAGAGAAACGTGTGTGCATGGCAGGGGTGAGTGGGGGAACAGGGCTGAAAGTTCCAAGCCTCTAGTCATGACTTCGTCTTTTTGATAAGAAGCTCCCATCCAGGAGCCCATGCAGAATCACCTCCTCAGAACACTTCTACCATCCAGGAAATTCCAAGGGATTTCATGCCCTGTATCAGGAACTGGGGTCAAAGACCAAATGTCAGAACAAAAGATGCTTCTAGTGCTCTTATCAAATTAGGAAATTACAAGGGTCTTAAGAGTCCCATGACAGGAACTGGGCACAAAGACCAATATATCAACATACATTTTCTATTATCTCACAACACCAAATACCAACTGACTTCTCTGTGCCCCAGTGTCCTTATTGGCAATATGAGGCAGCTGGAGCAAAGGCTCTCTATGGTCATTTTAAGGTCTGGTATTCTATATTCATACAAAGTACTATAGTCTCTCTATATACATATGACTCAGGGATAAATATGGAACCTGAGCCTACCTCCATTAGCAATAAACAGGATTTATTACCAAATTCATAAATGTTTCTATCTGATGTTCTGGAGAGTCTTGTGTGGTACTCTGTGAAATATGGGTTATGCCATCCCATACATTCTGGAAGTGTCTGCTCTTTTTATCTGCCCATCTACTTGAATTCAGAATAGTTAATCTTGGGTTGGTAGCTAATCTCAAATTTGGATACCTCTTCTGTGTATTTACAATGCCTATGCTCTTTGCTCTTACTAAATAAATAGGAAATATATATATGGCTTCTTAGGAATAAGATAGATTCTGTTTCCCATTCAGGACAATGTCCTGGGTGTTTGCAGCCTACCTGGTTACCTTTTCCAGCAGATGGCAGATATTTTGGGGACAGAGTAAAGCCTTCTTGGTCCCTAAACCAAAGTCCCAGTATATTTTTCAAAGCCAGTGCATAAATTTCAAAATCTCACATTTTCAGACTGGTGGCATTTTATTACCCAGCTTTTACTGGAGATGTTCATATTGCTCTAGTATATGCTAGAACCCTGGTTAAATTCAAGACTTAGAAACTTCCAATAAACTTCCAGTACACGTGGTACACTGGAGTTTATTGGAGAATGACTCTGAGCCAGGACCACCAGTCTCCAAGCACAGATCTGGAACCCAAACTGGACCACGATGGGGACTAAGAGAAAGAAAATGATTGGACCAAACAAAGGTTGGGGTGAGAGTGGAGACGGGACTAGCCCAGGGACAGTAACAAGGGCAACTTCAATTCAAGTCAACTTAGGGATCCCCCGCTTCCCAGAGGTGGCTGCTACCCCCACCTCTGCCTTTACAGATAGCTCCCTGTTCTACATGAGGTTCACCTTTTCTAAAATAACAGGCCAGACCCATTTTTGCTTCTGGTTGGCTCTTAGGGCGTGTAGCACACCCTCACCCATGTCTGAGTTCAACTCTCTGTGGGAGGAGTGTTCAGCTAAGCAAAGAGGCCAGTGGCTTTGCAGTTGGAATGCTCAGAGATGGGTACTTCATAGGCTATAGTGGACATTAGCCAGTATCTGGTCATCAACTGTGACAAGCACCACATGTAAAAACAAGGTGCTTCTCCTCATGTCTGTGTGCTCTAAGCATTTTATTGAGATCACAATAAAAAGGAAATCTATGGAGATTATGAGTCAAAATATTTGGTACTAAAAGTAGAAGAGCTAATTACAATGAAAAAAATCAGCACGTGGGTTTCTAAACAGTCACAGACTTGCCTGGAGCATATTAAAAATCACATCATACAAGCCCTAAGCAGTTTCTTATTAATCTAGTCTCTATGCTAATACAGCCAAATGGGAAACACAATCTTGGGAATATGAAGGCCAATGTTATTCTATTAACCTTATATGTTATCCTATTTACTTTCCTGTCTTTAATGAATAAATTAAAATGTCCTCGCATTCTCTAATTGCTTCATAGTTAGGGTATGGCAATGTACGGATTTTATTCAGCTATATTCCACAGCCTTAACTGCCCAAACTCTGTCATTTTGTGGGGGGTTTCAATGAAAGGCAATGACAGATAAACTGTTTACATTAAAAGACTCTATCAAAGTTATTTTGCACCTGGTTTCATCCTAATCCATCTGCTGTTTCTCTGGCTTTGACAGGCTGACCTCTCTTGCTGTGTATGCCATGTTGATGTCATTACTGAAGGGGACCTTTCCCAGCCTTTCTGCTGATAACAAAGTAAATGGAAATGCAGAGAAACCCCGGGGAGGTAACAACTTGTTCAACATGATGACGGAGAACTGTAACTAAAACAAGAGGACCGATTACAGCAGGGAAGAGTGTCTGTTGTCACAACGAATGCATTCACGACAGTGCATCAGCTTCCAAAGAGTCGCCTGAGAGCAGGAGCAAAATGCATCGCATTGTTTTCATTAGCAAACTTTAAATGTGAACATGGGCTTGAGTTTCAGCTGACTACTGTGTTTAGGAAGTATAAGGGTCATCCAAGGTATAAGGAACACATCCCCGCAAAGCGGCCAGAATGTTCGAGTCTTCTGCTACCATGAAGTTCAGCTCATCTGCAATATGATCTCAGAACGACCTGGCCAGGGAGCTGTCCCAACAATAATAAAAACAAACAAGCAAAACTGGATCAAATATAAAACCCAAATCAAGAACCTGGGTTAAAAGCATGCTACGTGTGTGTGAGGTAATGAGCAATCTTTACTGAAAAAATACAATTACGAAGTGGAGAGAAGACATAATTGTTCTGTGTATGTTAACGTATGTGAGGTGCAGAAAAAGAAAAAAAAAAGATCCAGTTAAATAAAATGAGGAACAAGGTGGCTACTTGTAACGACATATCCAGACATAACTCATTAGAATGCCTTTGTGCTCAAAGCAAATCTGAATTGTTCAGCTCTGTTTTTAAAGCACCGATACCACTCTAAGCTCTGGGTGGGCTCAAGAGTTGAGCCTAGTCCCTGACCTAACATTTCCCATCACTGTACTCATTCTCTATACTTCCTATGGAGCTAAATGAAGTCCTCTATCGTTTCCATCTAATTCACATTAATAACAAGATGGTATTAATAATTAAAATGCCCTGAAGGTGGTTTTGAACAATACTTATTTCTTTAGAGCCCTTGTACTTCTAAAGTCTGCTGCTTCTGATCCCAGTCTGAGATGGCTGGGGCCTGAGAGAGCCCTGCTCATACCCAGCCTGGCTTCAGAGACCGGGGCCCCCCAGACCATCCTGCTGGTGGAGTATGATGCCACACGGCCAGAGCTGTGCATATCCAACATCAAGATCATCAGTCGGTGAAATGTTAAGTGGACGTTTACCTGGTTCTGCGGATATATGCTGGAGGGACCTCTGGAGTTTGGCCACCACACATTCTAGAAGTCTTTGGAATAGATCAAATTGTGAATAGCTTAAAACTTTAAAGACAGCAATTTTAATAAACCTGCCAATACAATTTCTTTGTTAAGAAAACTTTTGAGACTGATTAGGCTGCTTATATCGAAAGAGAAGCACAAGGTCTCTATCTTTAGATCTTTCATTGAACTGCCAGCACAGCATGAATAATTGCTCCTTAGCTGTAAATGAAAATTGATTCCAGGTTTAACTCCTCATTTTCAGGGGTCCTTGAAGTCCCAACAAGCACACGAAGACACATTTGACCCAAAGGAAAACTGCAGGTGCAGTGGGACGAGGTGAGGGCACGTAGAGGACCCCACACATACGCACTCTGCAGAGGACTGGATGACTATGTCGTACACCCTATCCAAATGCCAGTGGCCACACCACGGTCTCACTGCCTGCCCCAGAGGCCTGGCTGGCAAATGGCCATTCAGTAAGTGTGATGTGGAGGACCAGGCTGGGGTTTTAGATCTGTGATGCCCAGAGTAGCAATTGCGTTAGTGATAGCCAGCTTTGAAAAATGGGATACAGTGTGACATGAATATTTACACAGATGCTAAGTACAGAACACTGTATCTCATTCAAACCCTGTTCTGAAACATTCCAATGTCTAAGGTCGACTTCAAGGATTATTTCCCAGTCCAAGGAAGCTCCAAGAAAGCCACGGTGAGTATAGCATCACAGCATGCCCTGTCTCTCTCCAGGGCATGGGGAGAGAAAGAAAGAAGTATAATTAAAAGGTGATGGCTCAGCTGTCCACCTGTGTCAGTCTCTGAAGAGAAACTCTTATTTAGAGTCATGTGATTTTCCTGGATGAGACTTGGAGCATTGTCATTGGCAACCTGGCCTTTTCTTCCTGTGACTTCTGGTTTGAAACTTGTCAGAGGTCAGAGGGGAGGAAAGGTCATTCACATCCAGTGAATGCCTTTGGAGGGGGACAGTTAGGACATTCAGTCCTGTTCCTAGTAGATCGATATGGACACCAAATCCAAAATGAAGGGCAAGGTACCAATGGCTCCTAAAGAGGGGACTTCCAATCAGTGTTTAAGAGGGCCACGAGGAGGGCTTATCTGTAAATGTTTATAAGCTCACATCTACTTCTTGCTTCCAGGGCCCAGCAAGAGGGGATAAGTTGTCATTCTGCCTTAACTTGGATCTCCCAGTTCAATCTCCACTTCAGATGAGAAGCTCAGTTGATAAAGTATGACTGGGCTAAAAGCAGCATACCATGGAGAGCAGCCAATGCACCAATCAGGATTATCTGATGGTCCCAAGACTGACATGGAGTTACCGAACACACATCTTAAAAACCCAGATGACTGGGGCCAGTGGACCCACAAATGACACTCCTTCAGCTAAATACAGAATAAAACAACCTGAGAAGCTGAAAAAACAGGCCGTGTTTATGTAATCACATAGAGAGGAAGTCAATGTGCAAAATCTATTTTCACTTATTGTTGATTACTGCTTTAAACATTTCCATTAAAAAGTAATGTCACATCTGTCAAAATCAATGTTCTAGGGTTTTTTGGTTTTATTTACCAACGCCGTGCTCATCCCTGGCATAGCAAATTCACAATGCAGGAATAACGGACCCTGGAATTTCAGTATGCATTTTGCATCAGCTCTGAAGCCCATGGCTCACATAGGACAGGGATTGCTCGCATCCAGGAAAGGACAGCAAGCCCCTGGGATGTGATGGGGGCTTGTTCTTGAAAAGGCCCCACCGTGCAAAGATGCAATTGTTGCATATTAACAAAAACAAAAGTAGAAAAAGGAGAAGAAAGTAAGAGTGAGTCAGGTGTTAGCCACATAACATTGAAATGACCTCAATTTTATTGTATTGTATTTTCTTTTTCAATTTTAAAATTATACCAAGTTTTGGGACTTCCAATATGGTGAACAACTATGTATGAGAATGGAGTAGGTGAGCCCTGAGAGTTTTTCCTAAGCTTTTCTTTGCTGACTCCTCATAAGCATTTTTTAAGATTTTATGTATTCATTTGAGAGGGGAGAGAGAGCACAAGCTGGGGGTGGGGGTGTCGAGGAGCAGAAGGAGAAGCAGAGTCCCTGCTGAGCAGGGAAAACAGGGAACCCGAAATGGGGCTTGATCCCAGGACCCTGAGCTGAAGGCAGACACTAAATGACTGAGCCACCCAGGCGCCCCTAGAATTCTGCATTTGATAATGATCTTGGCATACCAGTGCATGAGCATTCTTTAAAATAGTCTGCTTTCAGTTTTCGAATGTAGCGGACTCCACCGTAAAAAGAACCTGGTCAGGTACCAGCTTTTAAAAAAAGGCGCTCCTTGGGTACCTGAGTGGTTCAATCGGTTAAGCAACTGCCTTCAGCTCAGGTCTGCTTCTCCCTCTGACCTTCTTCCCTTTCATGCTCTCTCTCTCTCAAATAAATAAATAAAATCTTAAAAAAAGGGGCGCCTAGGTGGCTCAGTGGGTTAAAACCCCTGCCTTAGGCTCGGGTCATGATCTCAGGGTCTTGGGATTGAGCCCTGCCTCAGGCTCTCTGCTCCGTGGGGAGCCTGCTTCCTCCTCTCTGCCTGCCTCTCTGCCTACTTGTGATCTCTGTCTGTCAAATAAATAAATAAAATCTTTTTTAAAAAATTTTATTTTATTTGTCAGATAGAGAGAGAGTGCAGGAGCAAGCACAGGCAGACAGAGAGGCAGGCAGAGGCAGAGGGAGAAGCAGGCTCCCTGCCGAGCAAGGAGCCCGATGTGGGACTTGATCCCAGGACGCTGGGATCATGACCTGAGCCAAAGGCAGCTGCTTAACCAACTGAGCCACCCAGGCGTCCCAATAAATAAAATCTTTTAAAAAATTTTTTAAAAATTAAAAATTTTTTTTTAAAAAAAGGCGCTCCTTTTGTACTCTTCCCCTGAGGTTACAAACATACCCTGAAGGAGCCTACACGTGAGGTAGTTGTGTCACAGAGAAAGCACACACACACACCACCCAGAGCACACACTATGCTGCCATTCTAACGGTTCAGAAACCACTCGTTGGCTTTTTCCAACCAACAGGTCCAGTCTCACTGGAAATGCTGAAAACACATTTCTGCCATCTTGTTTCGTGGGAAGTGCTGGCAATACTTATAATGCAGAGTAGAAGAAGAAGGTGCAGTGGCAAGCTTTTGCCAACTGTCCTTGTGCCCGCAGGCCCATGCATGCCACAGGATGCTGGGTGTCGGTTCTCGGCATGTGCTCTCGAGTGGTGCACCTGGGAGAGGGGAATGCAGCATCACATTTATGCCCTAATTAATTAATGAGTGTGGGCTGTAAGCCTCGCACAGGTATCACTAAAGGAAAGTTACATTCACCTGAGACAATGCTTAGTCCAAGGGAGGGAAGGGCACTCTTGCTTACTGATGTACATGTGTTTGACAAGGGCGCGGAGGAAGGGGATGAAAGCAATGTTTAAGAGCTCTCTTCACTGTGGCTTAAATGAAACTGTGAGCTGATTCCACCTGTCCTGGAATAACGTGCCTAGCTTTGCTTCCTTCCCTCTCTCCGCAGCCCAGAGATGAAGCAGAAGGTAGGCTGGTGATGTCAAAACCCTCCTGGCCCTTTATGCTCCCTCCCCTGAGGTCCCAAACCAAGAGTGAAGCTCTTCCTACCTGGTAGAGCTCAGTGGCAGTGCAGTGAGTGGCCAAGGTCTTTACAGGCTCAAGGTCATCTTCATCACTGCTCAGCTTCAGGTCGTCCTCAAGCATCCTACAAAAAAAGCAGGGTGATGTTCATGTTAGAAAGCGTCTTTTCTAAATCATCCTCAGATACATCTTGCAATGAGGATAAAATATTGGAGCTACAATCTGACAGCTGCAATTCTGTCAAAGGTGCAGAGGGAACCAAGATTCTTTCAGCTAATTAGATATTTGAGCTCTTATATTTATGTCATACTCCACACACATCTTTCCTCTCTACCTTCCCCTAAATCAAGGGAAAAAAAGGACTATTTCAGCATCTCCAGAGATGACTAGAGTCTATATATTTTTACTACTGAAAGTGTAATAAATGTACTGATCAATCACTGTGGAGTGGAACGTGACACAGATCTCTACAGGAAAACATGTTCTGTGTCTCCCATGAAAGAATCAGGCCAGGGTAACAGCCCTGAGCTCAAGAGGCTGTTGTCCTATCCTGCTGGGGCTCTCTGGATGACAGAGGCAGAAGGCCCAGTGACCTTCCACTGCCTCACAGAGCCCTCTGCACCGTGGCAGCTCTGTGGCCACAAAATACCTGGGTGAGAAATGGCTAGTTATTAACCTTTTGATATATGACCGGTTGCTTCCTGTAAAATTTGATCCAAGAGATGTAAGCCCCTGATGTGGATGAGAAATCTTTCTCTCCTAAGGCAAGGTACTTGAAAAATACGTGTTTTCTATAGTGTCACCTGTTCTATCCCCAAACTCAAGCCACACCAGGAAAAGTGACTTATTATCTTAAAATTCCAGATACACACAGCCTTCAAAGGCCAATCGGTGTTAGTATTTCTATGTATTCAGTACAACTTTAGACCTCATTCCCATCCTTCAAATGGAAGGCAGTCCCAGTCTCCCTGGATGGATGACCATTTCTGAACATGCTTTGCTCTTTTTTGCTTCCAGATGCCGAATCAGGCTCAGCTCTCAGGCTAGAATTTCCTTTTTCAACTCTGAAATTCCTATTTTGCTTCCATAGCTCAGCCAGATCCCACCTCCTCCACAAAAGCTTTGAGAAAGAACCTCCACCTCCAAAAGTACACCTTTTCCTTCTTCCCCACCCCAGCTCCTGCTGGATCACAGCACCACCTTCTCCACCGAGTGCCCCCACACCAGTCCCTCATCCCTACATGGGCTGCAGTTGCCACTTATTCACTTCTGTCTTCCCAGAAATGACAGAGTCCACCACCCTCATTTTGCAGACAAGGGAAGAAAGATTCAGAGACGCCAAGTGCTTTGTGTCAGGTCACACAGCTAGTTGTATCTTTTCCAGAAGGGAAGCCAGAAGACAAAAGGCAACTTCTAATTTGATAAATTAGGGAGTACATTGTTTTAGAGGTTATGTTCAAATGTTGGAAAGAGGTTCAGGTCAGTGTGGGTATCCACTCTTAATTCTCTGAAGAAGGCACGGCTCCCCCACTTTCATGCTTAGCCACATAAGACCAGTATATGTTCACTGAGGTCTGAAAACCACAGACTGATATAAAGAATGATTGGTGGGAAGGATAGGTGTTAGAGTTGGTTTCAGATGAACTAAACTTGCAGGATTTATGACTGTCCTTCATGAGACTAATGGATGTTTTAAAGATCTTAGAGAAGAAGACAAAATGTATCTTCCCATTTCTTTTGCAGTTATGGGCCAATGACTGTGAACAAGTAATTCTTCACAACACATTGTGGCAAATGAAGACTGTATGATTCTCATAATCTACAGAACTCAGATATTTTAAAACTACCTATGCTGGTCATAAAGTGTTTCATTTTCCGTGTGTGTGTATGTGTGTGTGTCTCTGTGTATCTCAATACAGGTAGGCAATGTCTACAGTTAATTTCCATAGAAGTGTTGAGCAAAACAAATTATCAACAATTCCTTCCATTCAGAAGATCCATTTATGTGTCAGTAAAGTGCTAAGTATTTGGCCAGAAGCTTATAATTTGGACCATATGAAGGAGGGACTATCATTAGTCCCATCTTCCAGACTGAAACACTGAGGCTTAGAGAGGCAAGGAACCTGCTCATGATCACACAGCAAGGAAATCATGGAGGCCAGCATAGAGCTCAGACCATCTCTAGCCAGAACTCCAGCGTATATAATGTCTTCCCAGAAGGTGTAACTTACAAAGGATGGTATATTAAATACAATCAACAGCAACAACAAAAACCCCACAAAACATATTGACATGGAGTCAAGATATTTGGATTCAACTGCTGGCTAATCATAAACTGCTATCTTGGGAAAGTCATTTACTGTCTCTGAACCTCATCTGTGTCCCTGGTGTGTTAAATAGGATGGTAATTAAGCTCGTTGATGTGGTGGTGGCCATAGTGGACATAATGTCAACCAAAGCAGGTGAAATGTTTTATGAAAGTGCAAAATGAATGCAGGGTATCATAGATTTGGAAATATGTCATCACAGTTAGAAATAATGTACACCATTAACACCACTAACAAGTAATCACAAGTAAAGCCTTCATGAGACTTTGTTCTCATCTTCATTTGCTGAACAGTCTGAAGGTAAGCTTCATGGTGCCCCATGCTGACTCAGGCAATGTCTTACAAAGTCTCAAAGCTGAACCAGAAATGGATTTATGATCTTTGGACTACTCTTCTTCAGTTAATTTACCCTTCAACCAACTCTATGTGATTCTAACATGTAAATGAAAGGCCTTCCAATGTACAATTTTGGAAATACGCAAACAATCTCCATAGTGATTGACATTAAACACCCCCCCTCCAAGCAACAACTGGGTATGGATTTGGTTATTAATAAAGGCCAATTTGATGCATATATTCAAGTCCCGGTAAACACAAGTCAAAAAGTAACTAGGAAGGCAAACCACCATTCGTTATCTCTGGAGGTGTTAGGCATTCATTTCATCCTGCTCCTTCAGTGACCTATTAAGCTTTATTCTTGAATATACATGTACTTGTTTGCCTTTTTCTCCATAGCTAATACTGAACATTACTCTAGGGAAAGAGGAGGATTATGGAAGATTTTGGATTTAATTATTATAACAGCACCATTCACACCCACTGCAGTTAAGGTAGTCTCAGCAGAAAAAAATGGTGAGTTCTTTTCACGAGGTCACAACTCCATAGACAAATTCATCACACATTGGGTATCCCACGGTGTGAGAAAATCATGCCTACATGTATGCCTGTGTGTGTAATCTTAAAAAATGACAATCGTTCTTCTGCTTTTCAAAGAGATGAAAACAGAACAAAGCCTCCTCAGTGACTTTAGATATTTGTTAGGGATTTAGTAGTTCACGGTGTCTGTCTTTGCATGAAAATGCTCTGGTTTTTATTTTCACCACGACTTACAATTTCTGTATTATTAAGAAGTAAAATGGCCCTCAAAACTATGTCAACAAAACCAAGTCCTTATCCTGAAGAGATGACCCTATAGAAGCTCAAATAATGAAATTTGGGGCTGATGAGAGAGAATGATCAAAGAAAACACTGCAGGGGCCCTAGGAAAGGAAGGGAGAATTGTGCCCATGGTCAACTCTCCAACTCTCTGGGTCTTGAAGTGAACCTGGTGACTTCAGAGGGCTCTTTGCACTGACACAACCCAGGACACAATGCTGCGACAGGCCCTATGTGAATTATAACCATAAAATCATATAGTGGAATGCTCAGTTGATTCTGAAGAGGGAAAAAACAGAAGGCTTGGAACATTACTATAGACGGTTCTATGGCAATGGAGCCTTTAGTTGGGTTTGCTCTCTTCAACTAGTTAGTCCAACTCTTCGAATCTCAATTTTCTCATGTATTAAAATGAGCAACAATAATATGTTACTCTGGAGAGTTTGGGAAGGATCAGAAAAAGCAAATTTGTACACATTGCCTAGAAGTCAGTATACGTAGCTACTGTTGGCATCCTGGTCATTTTTGCTGTTGCTTTCATTATTACTACCCAAGAAACAGTGTTTTACAGGTTGGAACAATAACACAAAAGGCTCCGTTGGTGACCCAAAGACTGGCAGAAGTACCAACGAGCAAGAATCACTGGCTGCCTGATGAGGCATGGTTCAAAGATCCTTAAGGAGTTTGGAAAGTTTCAGTGCTCATTTATTCTTCAGGAGTGTTCTAAACTCATCATGGCTGTTTTGAGTTTCCTGAGATCCTCCCAGAGTGCTTAAGATGCCCCAGAGATTTGAAAGCCTATCATAACATGAAACACACAGTTCCAAGTGAGAGTTTAAAAAAAATGAGTGGTCCTGATACCTTTCTCCTTCTGTCTGTGGGGTGACCTGCTGATCCAGAGAAATGAGCCAAAGATGGTCTGCACTGGAAGCTTCTCTGTGGGCTTGCCATTCTCAGGAGGCATTTCTAACATACACCTGGCTCTAACCTTTATATAAAAGGCAGGGCTTCAGAGGCTGTTCAAGGATTCAGAATCCTTGCTCAGAAGAAACCTTCAGAGCCCTGAATGTGTAGGTTGAAAGCCTATAGAGTGCCTTTTCACGATAACAAAATGGTGCCCCTCTGGGGAGCCAGATCGTCACATGCACCACTTGATATGGGCTGGTTTCCAGCTTTCAAGAATCCACAGAGAGAGCTGCAATGCTGGTGACCTACAGTCTGACAGACACTGGCTCCTACAGTTGGAAGTGCCTGAAAGGGTTATTGATTTTACCTTGTCATCCAGTGGAGCTATCTACAACATCCTCAACACATGGCCAGAAGCCATTGTCTGAAGGGTAGCAGGCCATGCCCTTCTACTGTTCAGGAGCTTTAGTTGTTGGAGAGTTCTGCCATTTGGGAATTACTTTGTGCTTTCTTGGAATGGTGTTGGGGACAGAGCCAGTGCTGCTGTCTACATTGTGCGGTGGCAGGGTTGGGGATGGAAGTGGGGGCTGGGGGTGCAGCTTTGCTCGGGTTTTGGGCTCTAAACAAAAATTAGGATCCATCTTACTGTTGGCCCTCTACTAGCACAGTAACTTAGCCCTACTGACTCCTTAAAGGGCACTTCCTCTTCATAAAGTAGGCTGGGAGGAATGAAACATGACTGGTTTAGAATTACTCAGGGAATTATTTATTTTCATACCTAGTGCGATGTAATCTCTGTAGCACTGAATCATTTGTTGGTAAGCAAGGCAGGCGATGAGGAAGAGGCAGTGATATTTTTCAAAGCACTCATTCTGTTTCCCTGAGGTAAGGGTGCTCAGGCTTTTATTCCTTGGGAGAAGCTGCATTTAATTTTCTCAAGGTTTTAACTTAAAATCTGCTTCCATGACCAGCCTGCTGGGAATCCTGGAAAATCCCAGTCTGGGGCCCATGGCAGTGAAAAATAGTTTGCAAATGACTATATTGTAGAGGGCTAAATCTCTCAAGACCTGTCAGGTGGGGCCCTCTAGCCCAGGGCCACTCAGTGGGCCCACAGCCTGGGTCTAAACTAGGTCGTGATCCCTGCCATGGACATGCAGATATGAGAAAGATCTGTAACTTCTGTAACTGATGGCCTGTAGGGGTTACCTAAAATGAGCACCCCGTAAAGTTAATCTGGTTCTTTAGCGAGAGAACTGGGAGTTCCTTGAGGAATGATATGGTCCAGGAGTTGGCAAACTGAGGCCCTCGATCCAAACCAGCCCTCCCTTGTTTCTTAAATGGCCCCTGGGTTAAGAATGGTGTTTACCTTTTTAAACAGTCGAGAAAAACAACATGAAAAGAAGAATGATATCTCGTGACATACGAAAATAATATGGGATTTAAATTTCATTATCCATAAATAGATTGTATTGGAACATGGCCACACCCCTTCCTTTGCATATTGGCTGGGTTTTCATGCTATGATGGCTGCATTTGGTAGTTGTAACAGAGAACACATGGCCCAAAAAACCCGAAATATTTACTGTCTGAGCCCTTACATACAAAAGTTTGTGGACCCCCCCTGCTTGAAGTCAATGGTTTTCAAACCCTACTCTCTTCAACTAAAGAATCCTTCCCCCGCCTGGTGGAATCTTACAAGGAAATCTGAAAGAAAAAGATTAAGGTTGTACTGTTTTCATCATAGTCAGGTTTGGTTGGGGGGAACATCTGGAGTGCCCTGGGGAATTAGAGGAACACAGTGTGAAAACAACTCAGCTACTTGAGTCTTATTTTTGGGAGTAATTCTGGCTTCATGGATATTGGATGGAATTTAGTTTGAGAATGTGAATTTTATTTATATAACCTCTCCAAACCTTGGTTTACTTCCCTGTGCAATGGGAATGAAACAATATGTCTCTTGGAGATCTGGAAATGAGTATTAAAAGGCAATATAGTAGGAAAAAGAAAAGAATAAATATCCTTTTTCTAGATGTACATGGGGTACATATAGATTTATATCTATACTGTACACATAAGCCAAAGCTAATAGTATGAGCTTTGATATATATGACTATTGACTTGTATCAACTGTACCTCTTCAACCTTGGACTTCTTAGAATTGATCACATAAATTCAACACCATATCAATTTTCTGCTGTATGGTTACTATTTTGAATTTGATTTTCATTTTCTTGGTATATTTCTCTGGGTTATATAATTTTCCCAATGTGGAAACTCAAGTTATCATGCAAATGACAAACTGCCTAATAGAATTCAGATGGCTTTCAATCATGTTACACACAGCATAACACCACTGTATCATTTTTCAGGGGTGTGTGTGTAAAAACATCTAAGAGTGGATTTCCCCAGAGAAGACCATAGTTCAGTGAACCAACCTGGACCTGAAATCAAATGTTGAGATAATTCCAAAGGAGAAAAGATAATCTTTTGCCTTAAAAAATATCTCAAGCGTGGATCTTAATATTTGAAATTGCCCTCTTCAGTAGGGCCATACAAGTCATCTTGAATGAACTTTCTTTGGGTCATACTGGGCAACAGAGTCATCCTAGTGGATTAATAGGGATTCACCCAAGACTGGGCCCAATATTTGTGGGTGAGACACAGCTCTTTAAGGACACAGGCTGTAGAGTTGGTCTGTGCTGATTTGAAATCCATCCCTAAAACTTACCGAGTGTAGACTTGGGCAAGTTACTGAACTTAGAGCTTCAGTGTTCTAATCTGTAAAATGGAGCCAATAACAGTACCTAGTTCAGAGGGTTGGTATGAGGAATGCATACGTTTATGTATGTGAAATGGTTGGCAGGCACTCAGTAATGACTGTTACTGTCATTATTACTTGTCATGACTGTGCTTGAAACATAGCTGTGGGGAAGGAACCTGGAGTAGAACATGGTCCCTCCCTTAATAAGTTTGCCCTTTAGCAAGGACAAAGGCTTCATAAACAAACAATGACAATGTCGTCATTCAATGCTACACAGAGAGGCTGGTGAAGCTACAAGGAAGCAGTGATCTTCAGGCTATGCCTTGAAGATAGAATGAATGGCCAGAGTAGTAAGAAAGGAAAGAGCAGTCTAAGGAGAATAGAGGTACCAAAAGACTTGAGGTTTCAAGAAGAGTGGGCCACTTGGTTTGGCTGGAGTACACTACATGTAGGTGCCACTGAAAAGGGTGTGGGGAGTCTAAGGAGGTAGGTTGGGATGAGACTTTTCCAAAGAATCGGGAATGGGACAACCAAAGTTTTTAGGTGGGGGTGGGGGATGGGAGAGAGCATGGAAAGTCAGAAGTAGAGATCTCTGAGAGCAGAGAGGATAATGAGAAGGGACACAATTCTAGAGACAGGTCAGAAAGAGAATCAACTGAACCAGGGTGCTGATGGTCGTGACATTGACTGTGGTCCCTTCATTCTCCCAAGGTTCTGACACTGCACTGGGACCTCAGCTCCCTGGTTGAAGGGGTGTCTCTCTCTAGCACTCAACCCTCCTTGCTGGACACACACGTGGTGATCTCCATTCCTAATTGATAAGGAAACACCGACCTCTGACCATGAAGACTTCCTTCAGCTTTTTAGAACGACCAGAGCTGGTTAGAGAGAAGAAACCCTTGTGGTTACCTCCAGGATACCTCCCTGCCCCAAATCACAGAGGCTGCTTCATTACTTCTCCCTGTACATCAGCTCCTATTTGTTAAAGGATTAAGTAAAAAACTCCTTTATTGAGCTGGTCCATTAATCTCTATCTATGGAAACTCTTCAAAACAACTGAAATCCTAAGTTGCAGTTAAGTGCACTACAAAGTGTGCCTGCTGATAGACATGGTGCCTCACATGAAGGTCAGTGGGGACAAGGAATGATTCTTGGATCCGAGACATTGCGCCATTATCAGCTGTTGGTGGTGCATAGCACTTGAGCTTGGAGTGCTTGAAACTCTTCCTCAAACCCATTTCATGAGCAAATCCTGTCCAGAAGGTCTCTTTACCTGAACTGACACACAGCAGATAGAATGATGTCCTTTATGCTCCTGCATAAAGAATTCACATCTTCCTTCAGATTATTTAAGCAAAATGGTCACACCTGGCAATTTAGGCCCAACTCAAATGTCGACTGGCAACATTGCTCCATTTTTTAGGAAAATCCCACCTGATTTCTATGCTCTGGCGCTTTCTGTCCCATCAAAAGGTAGCCCCCCCCCACCCCACACACACTTTGGTTTAGGGTAGGAGGAAGAATTATCTTACAGTCCACACTGATGGTGTTTCCACCTTATAACATGCTACAGTTGGAAAGATTTTCTTGGGCACATGGAGCTCAGGGCCCAGTGAGCATTCCTTCTGGCAAGCATCAGTACCACCTGTCACACATGCACACACAATCCAGCCCACAGCTAAGGCCGAGGCCAGAGTGATTCAACTGGTGAAGACACAACGATTTACTTGTCGATTCAGACCATTTAGTACTCACATAATGAAAGAGAGGAAGTCTCGCCAACAGTGCCAGCTTCACCTATTCCTTGTCCCCACACCAGAAAAGACAATAGCAAAGCAGAAGATATCGTATGATGGCAGAGGGAGTTGTGGGGTATTCTGTTATCGAGGAACCGATTCCAGGTTTCAGTGAAGGGGTTGTGTAGGCCGCGGGTCTGTTCTGCAAGGGTGCGACAGAATGTTCTTTAACTCATCAGAACCAGGGAGGTGATGGGGAATGGTCTCATGACAGCCTCTCCCAAGAGAAAGGGGGCAAGTGGCAGATGGCCTTGAAGTATATCTCAAGAGCTTCTTGTCCTATCCTCTTCTGGGAGGATCACTGGGTGTTCTGCCAAGACTCCACGGAGCTGTGGTTCAAGCCTTGGCCTGCATGGCCCATGTGGTCACCTGCACGGTGTCCGTGGTGCTGTGGGAGGGCTGTTCCCCCCTGCCACCAGACACTCCAGTCAGTCAAGAACGACTCCTCCCAGGAGCTGCTTTTCAGATTCTGGTGCCAGGCTGAACATTCTCATTTACTGATGTTTCATGTCAAATATGCTGCCTACATTTAAATTCTAGCAAAGGCTCACAGTATCATTACCATAAGCATATAACAATGGCTAATGGACTTGTTTCTCTGCTCAGAGTGATGAACGCGAGCTAAACTAGCCATAGTTCGAGTCCAAGGAAACACATCTGCAGGAACTAGCCAATATTCAGAGTCCTGGAGACCAGCAGCTTCCTTCTCTGCAAAGCCCTCTGACTTGCATATGACTCCTGAGCACAGTGACAAGCTCAGTGTCAGCACTGAACCTTCCCTACAGAGAGACAGGCCCAGGTCCTACCCTCCCCAGCTGTAGCTGTGTCATCTTTGACCAAATCCCTTGAACTTCCAAGTGCCTGGGTGAATAATAGCACCACCTTCTCGGATTCTGTAATAATTAAATGTAAGAACCCATGTCAAGTCCCTAGCACACAGAAATCGGCCGTTGTGGTTACTGTTGTGGTCATCTGTTGTGGTTACTGACTCAAAACAGTTAGCCTAGATTATCCGAAACGTATCAGGTATCATTTCATTTGAAAACAAGAAAAACCAAAGAAACATGTCCTTGTGTTACAGCAGAAGTTATAGGAAGGAACAGAACTGTACCTTCACCACAGATAGCTTTTCCAGGCCGGAAGGAGAACAATTTTGTGAGTACAGAGCTTTTATTAATATTGTCATATCAACATATTTAAGTCTGGAATGTTCAAATCTACATAAAATGCAACTGGACCACATATCTATCCTAAAATATTAATCTACCAGATTCCAGGAGTGCATTAACATCTTGGTATCGAGAAATCTATTAATATGCTACATCATGTCATCCACAAATAAAATGATAAAAACCATATGATCATTGTGAGTCCCAAAATACACTTGATAACACTTCATCCCTATTCTTGACCTAGGCCCTTTAAAACTGAGGTAGAGAAGGGGTACATCCTTTCTGGATGAGGAATATGTAAAGGAAAAATGTCGATCTAGAGGTAGGTTTTAAGTAGGGAGGGAGGTTAGATCAATTTTTAAATATGTATTTTATTTTATTTTTTCATTTTTAAAAAAGATTTTATTTATTTATTTGACAGAGAGAGACATCACAAGTAGGCAGAGAGGCAGGCAGAGAGAGAGGGGGAAGCAGGCTCCCCGCCGAGCAAGGAGCCCGATGTGGGACTCGATCCTAGGACCCTGAGATCATGACCTGAGCCAAAGGAAGAGGCCTAACCCACTGAGCCACCCAGGCACCCTAAACATGTATTTTAAAAGAAAAATGGAATCACAGATGACTATGTTTCAAGTGTTTCTAAAAGTCTGTATTAATATCAATTCACTGGGCAGACAGAAGGAATACAAACAGACTAATATCATCCAATGACACCATTTGTTCTGATAATTACTCCAATTTAAGCAGTTCTGAGCCACCACATATGGTTTCCACAAGGGATTCTTTCCATGTAAGTAAAAACAAAATTAGAAAGTGACACAAAAAACCTCAGTTTCCACTTCCACATTTCATAAAGTATTAATCCTTTCAAAATACAAATGCAGTTTATTGACATTCACATCTGCCAGCGAGCCTTACAAATGCAGCAATGCTGGGTAACAGGACTGAAAATCTGATCCTATTGTTTGAACAAAATGAGAATTGTCTCAGAAGGGGCTCCACAATGTCTGGGTATATATTTTCCGTAAGTAACATGCATCTCCCCCAGGAATTCAACATTTATGTTGATGCACTTGGCTGCAGAGCCAATCCAGCACTGGCTCTAATACAGAGGAATTTTCTGAACATTTTGAGTAATGGGACTGAAAGAATTCAACGGCTCCTTCTGTGCATGTTAAATGAGTTGCATGATATATTTAGCTTTTGCAGAAAACTTGTTTACACTATAAATTACAGCACATGGCACAATCACATTGATGCAGAAAGCCAGCCATGTTGAGTCATTTTGGCCATCTCTCTCCAAACTTTGACTTGGTGCAAATGAATTCACTATGGCTCATTGACACGCTGCGAGTATTTCCTAACCCTGGGACCCTGCTGAATGCAGGTTAAGGCCCTCGTCTGAGCACTGCCCTTGATCCAAAAACCAGAGCTGCATTTCTAAGAAAGGAGGATTCTCAAAATAGGGGAAGGCCCACTGTTGACAACTGAGTGACATCCCGAACTCAGTTGTTATGTACTACCATTCCTTGATAGGTCAGAAGGGATTGGCTTTCTAATTAGAAACACAGAAACAAGCAAGATGCCTAATGATTCAGGGCCCTGATAAATCCAGTCTCCTAAGAGGCAACATGAAATAAAGGAAAGAGCAAAGACTTAGAAGTTGGATGGACTAGAGGTCCAGTCTGGGCTCTTGCAGTTACTAACTGTGCAAATCTAGGCCAACCGATTGACCTCTCTGGGCCTCTGTTGTTTATCTCTAGAAGGAGGCTGCTGATGCGTATTTCACTTGGTTGTTGTGAACGGTAACTTAAATAACATGTGAAAAGAGTATGATGGTGAATGCTTAATAAATCCTACTACTTCTATTATTGCTGATTTAAGTATGAATGGGAGACCAGTTCTGAGAACAATACATTCAGAAGCAGTGTTAAAGGAATCACCACAGCAGGGTGCCCAGGTGGCTCAGTCTGTTAAGTGTCCGACTCTTGATTTCAGCTCAGGCCATGACCTCAGGGTCCTGAGATCAAGCCTAGTGTTGGCCTCTGTGCTCAGTGGGGAGTCTGCTGAGGAGTCTTTCCCTCTCCCTCTTCCCCACTCTAAAATAAATAAATAAATCTTAAAAAAAAAAAGAATCACCACAGAGAAAATCATCCGTCTTTGGTGGAAGAAAGTAGTTTAAGAACAACAGAGAGCCAGCAAAGTAGGTTTTACATACAGGAGGTGAACATTGTAGAAAATTTAAAATACATTCTTTGGTGATTTGGCTTTAGCTAAGAAAGTGTGAAGTCTGAATACCCTGCTCCAGCACTAGGCTATTTCTATCCTCTTATTCACAAATTCGCATTTGTGATAGATGTACCTAGCTGTCTAGATAGAGAGAGAATAACAGAGAGAGAGCTATAATTAGGATATATGGAGAGTGGCAGATACCCATACTGGCCAGTGGTTATTATCTAATGTCTAGGACTGTAAAATGTATTTGGGATAAAAGTGTTATCAGTACCCCCCAAAACTGCTCAAGTCATTGTAGGAATAACATGTTAGCCAAATCAAAGCACTTCGAACCTTTCATGTGATACTTGTCAGAGGGGTCATTATGACCTGAGGGCTCACGCCTTGCCCCATCTCACAATGAATCTAAGTTAGCCAATCTTACTCAGGGAAGCTTAAGGCATGCCAGACATTCACTTGGCTAAGTGCACCAATGGGCCACTCCATTGACTCTTTCCAAGAAATCTGGGAGGTTGTACTTGTAAATTTTTTTCTGTTTTTAGGCAGGGAAACTCAGGCTCAGAGAAGTTAAGATGAGTGTTCAGAGGCTGGGAAGAAATTCTTGCAAGTCAGATATCTGATGAGAGTCTAGTATCCACATTATGTAAAGCAGCCTAGAAACCCCAATGAGAACACGATAGGAAACCCAATTAAAGAACTGACAAGGGATCTGAGTGGACATTTCTCCCAGGAAGATCTACAAATGGTCAGGAAGTAGAAGAAAAGACGCTTGGTATTGTCAGCCATCAGGAAATAGACATAAAGTGGAAACCACCTAAATGCTCATGAAATGATGAATGGCTAAACACGATGAGTTCAAACTGTGCTGGAATATTATTCAGCCATAAAAAGGAGTGAAGTACTAATCCACATTACAGCCAGACAAGAAAGGCAACGTATTAAATGATCGCATTTATGTGAAGTGTCTCAAACAAGCAAATCTAGAGAGGCATAAAGGAGATTACTAGTCACCCAGACCTGGGGTGAGGAGGAAGGGGGAGTGACTGCTAGTGGCATGGGGATTCTTAGAGGTAATGAAAGTGTTCTGGAATTAGAGAGGGAAATGATGGGCACACAACGCTGTGACTACGAAAAACTATTGAATCACTCACTTTCATAGGGTGAATTTTATGGTATCTGAATCTCAATAAAGCTGTTATTTAAAAAAGTCACACAGCTGGCCAAGTGGGAGAGAGGGAGCTGGGATGACAACCCACACCTGCCTGATGTCGAAGCCCGGGTCCCTAACCACTCCATAGACTGCCCTGCATGACAGAGATTGGCAGAGGGTCTCATGTGCATTCCTTCTCACATCTATAGAGAAAAACACTGAGAGAAAAAGAGCTATTTTTTCCCCCACATAATCCCTCTTGCCTCCACTTTTCCTACATTAAAACTGCCATTGATAAAGCCAGCAGAAGCTGCACCAAGGGAAAAGGGCTTTGTTTTTTTCCAGGAGCGACAAAGCATTACATTAAAGAGACAGCCGTCTGGATGGGGCAGAGACCAAGCCAAGGAACCCTTCAGCAAAAATGGCTCTACCCCTCCTTGACTTCAGAATTTCCAAACCTGAGGCTAGTAAAGAGAGGCATCCATCCACACAGAAGCTCCTCTCTCCTCCCCCGGCCCAAACCCCATGAAACCCAGGGGCAGGCCCATGTTTAATGTGGGCTGACAATTTGGACGAGCTGATGTAAGGGGATGTCAGGACTGATGGCAGGAGCCTTGCAGTTTAGCAGTTAAAGGAAGGAGAAGCCCCAATGAGGAGGCAGGAGTGACCCTCAGCCAATCCTTTTACAGGTCAGAGAAAGGAGTTCCTTCTTGCTGGTCTGACAGCTGGCCGCCTAGAAGCACAGCAGTGACCCCTCTGTTGAGCCAGAACCAGGCCTGGAATCGATTTTCCTGACCCTGACAAGTGGGATTGGGGAGCAGGCTCCTATCAGGGCCCAATGCTAGGGAGCTGCTCCCAGGTAATGTAAGATCACAAACCCAATTTAAGTCAGGTCTCCCTGGAACCCCTTGCAATTTCCCTTGAATGTTGCAGGGGGCGAATTTCCCTTTAACTGTCCTCTGGTTGTCTATGTCTAGCCTTCACAACCCCAGACAGGATCCCGTGAAGAATGTCCTCACCCTAACCCACCCTCAGGCTCCAGTGTCAGCAGGAAGAACCAGACACACACCTCGCTTGCCCACCTACCATCCCCCAAACCCCAACCAGCCTGCCTGTTTGTCAGCTTCACCATAGTTACCTTCCCTCGGAAACAAAACAAAAAACATAAAACAAAACAACCCTGTGATTTAGTGGAGAGAGAATGTGGGGCAACAGCCTGGTCTGTCTCTTGGTCTCCAGTGGGTTCTCCTGACATCAAGTGGCATGGCCAAGACTGAGAATGAAGGATGGCAGGGAAGCAGACTGGTTGGAGGCTCAGCTTGGTTCAGGATTTGAGGAAACACCATGGCAGCCCTGCTCACAAAGAGGCTGCTTTCTACCAACAGTCTGTCTTCACAGGAAAAAGAAAATCTGCTGGGAATTGCCCAAGTAGTGGTTGAGCAGGCTTCTCTGAACTTGGCGAAATCAGAAACCAGTATCTTATGGGTTGAAGTCCAAATCATATGGAGTTCTAACTCCCACTACCTCAGAATGCGACCTGATTTGGAGACAGGGTCTTTACAGAGGTTATCAGGATGGGCCCTAATCCAATGTGACTGGTGTCCTTATAAAAAGGAGTAAGGTAGACACAGAGACACACAGAAGGAAGACAATGTGAAGACTCAGAGAGAAGACCGCTATCCACGAGCCAAGGAGAGAGGCCTGGAACAGATCCTTCCCTCATAGTCCTCAGAAGGAACCAATCCTACCAACACCTTGACCTTGGATTTCAGGTCTTCAGAAGTGGGAGACAATACAATTCTGTCATCCAAAGCCTCCCCAGTTTGTAGGACCCTGTTATGGCCACGCCAAAGAATGAACACAGGGCTCTACCCCACTTCCCAGAGCCTCCAGATACATGGCTTGGGGGGAATGCGTTCACACTGCCAGTCGCTGCCTTTTTATATACTTGCCTCACCATCTAATGACCTGGGGAAAGAAACATTTAAGGGTGAGACAAAAACACATTTGCTAAGAAAAAGATCAACTAAGCTGATGGCAGGGAGTGTCCCAGGGACCAATTATCTGAATAACTGAAACTTGGGTCATCCAAGCCTCTTGAGTGAAAATATCTCCCGAGGTAAACTCAGTCAAACCCTGTGTCTCTCTTTCTGTACTACTGAGCTATCACTCCCTGATCCCTGGCCGTCCCCCAGCCCTAGGCAACCTCTAGTCTGCTTTCTGTCTCTCTGCATTGGCCTGCTCTGGACATTGTGTATAAAAGGGATCGTACAATATGTGGCCTTTGGTGTCTGGTTTCTCTCAATTCACAGGACGTTTTTGAGGTCCATTCATGCTTTAGTGTAAACCAGCACTTCATCCTTCTGCTTTCTATGTCTCTCAATAGCATCACCATCTACCTGAATCTCCAAGCAAGACCCCTTTGAGTTACTTTAAGATCTCTACCCCATCCTTCCCATCATCTTGTCAGTCATCCTCTTCTCTTGATGGGACCACAGACCACCTTTCCAGTCTGTCCTCTTGTCCCTAGCTTCACCTTATTTCTGGCCTTCAGCATCCCTCATCCAGGCCACTGGGATTTTTCTGGAGCACAACTCTTGGCAAGCACTGCTCCTGAGTGAGATCCCTTCAAGGGCAACGGAGGCCATGGTCTCTGAAAGTCATGGCTAGGCTGTCTGGAATCTCTGGAACAGTGAGAAAAGTGTCCTGATAGCGCCCACTTGCACACTCAGGGAGCAGGAATGTGCCGCGAGGGGTGCAGGGTTTGTGAAAGCCAGCAGGAGGGTGGGTCCTACACTCCAGGGTGTGGTTGGGAACTCGGAGAAGATAGTTACATAGCATGTGCAGTGACTTCTTGCTGGGATGCTCTGGTGTTCTGGAAGGCCTCACCACTGTTTGTGGACAATCCTGGGAGAGGACTCTAAGACCAGGACTCAGTGGCAGTGCCACAGAAAGCACAGGAAACCCAGAGAAGGATGGACAGCTATGAAGGAGAAGAGCTCGTTTGTAGGACTAACATCTCCTGTGTTTCCATAGCATGTAAACAAACAGGAACCCAAATGAGCACGTGTCTTGTCTCTTCATACTTAAAATGAGGCTATTCACACTGAAGAAAATGTTGGTTAGCTCCTCTGGCACTGACCACTGCTCTTCCAAATGCTGCTCAGTAACTGAAAGGCAGGCTCTAGTCGAGACTGCCACCTTACTTGGCTGTCTTCCCCTGTCCCATCCTGCTCTCCTCACTTCCTCAGAAGGTTTCTCTTCCTTCAAGTGCATTCTCAGGAAATGCCTAAGTCAGGCTCTGCTTCTAAGGAACCTGACATCCGGTTGCCCCAACCCCACATAGGATTTCCCACAACTGTGGGTCTTGTTGATGGGAAGTCTCAGGTCTGTTCTGTTGGGGAAATCTAATCCCTTAGTCTTCCTGGGAGAAAATAAAAGCTTAATCTAGACTTACTACCCTCTCTAGCTCTTCAGAAATGTATACCATCATGCTACAGCCTGAGAGAATCTGTCGTGTTACTAAAAATGGCTTTAATCCATTCTTTGAGTTCCTTATTAGCACTAAATTGAATAAATGCAAAAATAACTACTTTTGCATAATTCCCAAGCTTGCAATTATGGAGTGAGGAGCACTGCAGAAACTTAAAGCATGATTCCACATAGCTTTGCTTAAGATTTATCAGAATGCAGTCACAGGCTTCTTCCTCACATGCTTACTGTACACCCTTCCTCATCCTCGCAATACTGGCGCCCTCTCACAAGGCTGCTGGCTCTTCCCATTTTACAGAGGGGAGGGTAAGAAGCAGAGTGGTGACAAGAGGTACACACAGCATGTTGCAGGGATCTGTGCTAGTACAAAGCATCGCCTATGTTCTATACGAATGTGAGCATCTAGAATGTGCCAAGATTGTTGTTCTCATCCTTAATACACCTTCGTCTGTTTTTTATTTTGGTTTTTTTTTGTGCATTTTTGTTGTTGTTGTTTTTCCTTTTCACTTCTGTTTCTTTAAGTAGGGGCGCAGGGGCAAATAGACCAACAAAAAAAGTGCCTGTCACTCTACTGTATTGATTGTTTCCTACTAATTACACTTTATTTAATTAAAAATAAAAGCCAATGTATATCCTAGGCAAAGAATCTCCTTAAATTGACAGCTTAGAAATGTGAAGCCTCTCTTTGTTTGGGGGCGCAAGTAATCCTTGAAGGCTAAGAGCAGGAGTTTACCTACATTGCCCTCCCCTTGTCCTGGAAAAAACAGTTCTGGGAGTCACCAGGGGGAAGGGTGCCATAGAAATAACTTGTCAATCCCTCCCTGCCGAGGAGGGTGCTAATTAGTGCCAATTAAGACCCTCGTTTTTTTGTCTGTGTAACATCTGTCCATAGGCACTGAACTCAAAACCCCAGCTCATTTTATCAAGGCCAGAAATATCAGACAGCAATTCATTTTTGGTCCCAGTTAATGCAGCTTGATTTTAAACTCGTGACAAGTTCTGAGTCCTGTTAGTAGACTCAGCTACTGAGTTCCTGCATAGCCTAGTCATCATTCACATTTACCTTATCTTGATAAACATACATCTTCGTGAAGTCTAAGACGTGTACTGGTTGAGAAGAGAAGTGGCAAAGAGAAAAACCATGGGAGATCCATGCCTCTTGCTTAACCTATATTCTGCACTTGGGCTCACTTTTTTTTTTTTTTTAAGTAATGTATTGTTATGTAGATAAATGGTCTATGTTTCCTCTTCTCCTTCTTCTCCTTCTTCTTCTTCTTCTTCTTCTCCTTCTTCTCCTTCTTCTTTTTTAATCCTGGGGGGTTAAAGGCCAGTGTAAAATAGCTTCTTTTTAATTGAACCTATTCCGTGTACACAGTGTGTCCATAAAAGCTCCTCCATCATTAGCATTTGGTGATGCAAATGAAGGTGCCCCGCTGTTTCTTTCTCCTTTTATAAAGTGCCCTTTCCATCAATGTTTGGGACAGGACAAGAATCATGCCACTTGCAGCTTGTTTTATTCTGTGTGGCCATGAGAGGACTTGCATGCATTTCGGGGGTAGCTTTATAATGATGTGTTATTACAGACAGCACCTAGGATATTTCTTCCTACTGCAAAGTACGTGCTGTATTTTCCAAATTCATAGCAGACTGGGAAAGCTGTTCATTTCATCTGGCAAAGATTCCTTTAATTCGGGTGTTTCTCCAGATTCCATTAGGAAGCCTTTGTCCTTTCAGTTCAAAGTAAACAAACACACTCATTGATCTTCAGAGAAATATCAAATTTTACTGTAAAATGCATTATTGCCATATCACTGTCTTCGGTTCCCTAATAATGTTACTTCACAATATTCCATTTGCGACTCACCTAGTGCAGTGAAATGTCATGAGCCTTCCCACAGTGAGTTAGAGTCTCACAAGAAGCAGAAAAATAAATTTATTTAAAATAAGATGGAGTTCTGGCTGCTAACACATTATAAATTGCTCTATTTTAAATGTCTGAGCCGGGCACCCTTAAAATACAAGGGCATATTTCATTAGCATTTATGCAATTTTTCAGGCAACTTTCTCCCAGTGTTTCACTCATCATCAGATGAGAGCGAGCTTGTCAGGAAAAATTGCAGCTAATGGTAGTTAATGGTGGCTAAATTCAATGGACTTGTTTCTATTTTGTTTCACTCTTGCTGGAAATAATGAAAGTATTACATAAACAACCCTTAACGTTGCTTGCAAAAATGCATCCAGTTTCAATGGTAGGTAACACAAAGCCTTATCTGATTTATAAAACAATCTATGTAAACCCATTTTTATGTTTTATTTGATTCTAGCCATTAGCCTGAGCTAGGAAGTAACTCTAAAATATATCTCACAGTAGCAATTTGCCGTACTATGCCAAATTAATCTGCACAAATCTATACCTGTTTCTAGGACACTGGAATGCATGTTCGTGAAAAAGAAACATATTCAGACTATTGTTTTTGTAAACAGTGGGGGCAAGTCAAACCATTGGGCTTCACTTCAAATAGCAGGACTCCTTTCCCCAGAGGCAATGCCCATTGCCTGTATTAACCATATCAACAAGACTCCCAGTTATCGACTGCTAAGTCAGCAGTTACAGACACAGAGAATCCTTCCCGCCCTTTCTGGCTGATGTGAAGTCACTAAGTTGGATCCCTAACCAGTTGGAGTTGGCCATCCTTTTGAAAAACTGCACCGGTTACCCATCTGAAGCCAATCCACTCTGGACTTTCAAGGTAGGCCAATTGGCAGAGTCCAATTCAATCAGTTCTCTGCCTGCTTCTCTTTGAGTTAAAGATCTCTCTTTAAAGAGTTAAATATCTAATTTCACAATGCACCAAATGATGAAGATGTGCTCAGAGGGTGGTGGACCTTAACAAAGGACACACAGTACAGCATCAGTGAATCTTGGAGGCCTTGTTTTATTCTTTTCAACTTGTCTCTCTCTTGGCTTTCATCAGAACTCAGCTGCAGTGAGAGAGACGCAAAATAAGGATCATTCCACCCCAAGGCCAGGTCTACCTGCAGCTGATTTGCCGGCAGAACTTTATTTGATGGCAAACATAAGAGTCTTCTGACTGATAAGAATCTAATTTCTACTTCTCTTTGTAGATGAAAATACATATGCCTTCTCACTCTGCCACCTGGTTTTCCAGAACCATTCCCCACACCATTCTCCCTGTGGACAAAGGAAAATACAAGGACAGCAAGAGAAGGCTCGACTCACAGTAAGAAGGATGACTTTGTGACTTGACAAGATAAGCTGGGCTTCTGTATCTACTCCAGGCATTTCCTCAAAGAATAATCATGAATCTAGGTAGGAAGTCTACTGGGGTGCCTTTCAAAAATGCCCTCAGAAAAGTAACCTGTTACTGCCTAGATGATGTTTCAATCTGAGATTCCCAAACCTCAATGAATAAGACAATCACTCAACCAGATTTTTAAACACAACACGCAGTTGGATGGCTAATTCCTGGTCCAGGGAACCAAGATAATCCAAAGAAGAGCTTTGCTGTGCACAGATCACGGTGTGTGACCATCAGCTGTCCTGCCTCGCAACTTCCGACCACACTTTTGGACCAGCGTCTTGGCAATCTGTATTTTTATCTTTGTTATTTGTGTGTGTGTATGTGTGTGTGTGTGTGTGTGTGTGTGTATCATTCTTTTTTTAAAAATTTTTAAAGATTTTATTTATTTATTTGAGAGACAGAGAGCATGAAAGAGAGCATAAGAGGGGAGAAGGTCAGAGGGAGAAGCAGACTCCCCATGGAGCTGGGAGCCTGATGCAGGACTCGATCCCAGGCCTCCCAGATCATGACCTGAGCCAAAGGCAGTTGCTTAACCAACAGCCACCCAGGTACCCTGTGTGTGTATCATTCTACTGCCACATTTCCTAATTTAACCCTACCAATTTGCTGAGAAACATGATATTTGCAAAAATGGGTCCCTGACACCCAGGCATAAAATCAGTAGTGATAAAAAGCATGAGAAAAACTAGAGGCAAAAAGTTAGTCCCAGGAATAAAAAATGTCAATATTTGAATTCTTCCATGGTATAAGGCAGATGCCATAATAAAGCCCAAATACCATCACCAAACCATCTCACTTTCTACCAATTTTATAAGACACGTTACCAATAATGAGTATACATCAGGAATAAATACAAATAACAACATGTAATTGGTGAAGGCAACTAGTCAGAGCTCATCTCTGCTGCCCATCAATATTTTGGGTGCTTTCATACCCAATCAACTAATTATCTACTATCATGCCTCAGATAATGTGAATGAGATAAGACATAATGAAAATTATACATGGCTTGCATGTTATAGTTATTGTTGTAAAATGTGTAGAAAACTGATGTTTTGGTCAATAAGGTCATTCAAAATGATAATTAAATGGCAGACTATATACACAGAAATACCTTCATTTTAAGCGTGTAGGTTCAGAAGACCAGAACACTAGCTTCATTGCCTGGTAACTCTCTCATCATAGGAGATCTGTTCTAAAGAAAGTGCCATTCTTGTCCTTGTTTAATAATACAGTTTGGCTCTTCAGGAAGGACTAGAATCAGCTCTGGATTACTGGATTGTGTGAGATGCAGCCTCCTTCTCAAAATTTAAAAAAAAATCTTAATTGTATTTTTTTCTCAATCTAAAATATGTAAGGTCGCATTTCAAAAACACACCCCCACAAAAGGGTGCATGTGTGCAGGGAGACCGCCCGGAGCAGTCAGCTCGGGAGGACAGAGTTTGAAGTGGACAATCCACATGCTTAGATTTGAGAGTTGACTTCATTACTGCATTTTCAATAATACCAGCATTCAGAATAGTCTCAAATGTCACCAGGATAATAGGACTATTATCTCTCTCAGCAATAGCTAATAGAAATCTCTTAAGCACATCCAGTCCCTGGTTTTCTAAAACATGGCAGCAAATTATCTGCCAAGAATGTTCAGTGAGTGTGCAGTGATTCTTCCTCTATTCAGCCGGCTTTTTTCCCCACAGGGAGGGAAGATGATGGGAGGATTGGAGTCAACCACTCAGGAGAAAACTCACAGTTGCAGGTGGTCTGGGGGGAAAAAACCAAAACCAGACAAAAGGCGCCTCATAAAGAAAACCTTCAGAGTGACAGTTGGTGGGATTTCAGAACACCTTCCATGTTACTGATACAAAAATAAAGTCTCCACGATTTCCAAATGCACACTGTAATTTCACCAAGCTGCTTAAAAGGGCCATTAGATTTAACACGTAACTTCTGATGGGTGAACAATTAGAGGAAAAGCAAGTAGGAGTGGCAAGGTCAACAAACACGGAGCATCTCCACTCCAGGAGGCTAAGGAAGCAGAGGCTACACCTGCATGGACCTTGGTTGGTGTTCTGGAGGAAAAATTCTACGGCCCAGCTAATTTGGGAAATACTTCATATTTTATACCCCTCCTGTAGAAACACAGTGAACATTAGTATATTAAAGGCTCAAAGGATTTCTACAATGGAAAGACTTGTTAGCTTTTTTTTTTTTTAACCCACTGGTTCCTAAAAATATTGGATCATAAAAGCCTTTTTTTTTTCCCCTGAAAAACAATTACTATTCCGTGGTGGTGGTTGATGGTAAATGATAGAGGGAAAGTGAAGCTAGATATTTCATATCTAAAATAATTCTGCCTTAACATGCCCACATCATGGACAGAAAAGTGAGGTTATTTTCTTTCCTGCTGAATTGATTTGCCTCAAATGTCCACATCATTTGTGTGGCATAAATTTAAGACCATATAGCCAAAGCTTCCATGATTCTCTCGCCAACCTTCCCAGTGCTCACAACTGAGTGCAGAAAGGACTTTTTCATTTTACAGTCAAGAAGCTCATGTGATTTTGGAAATTATCTGAGACAAACTATATTTGAAAAAAGCAGGGGCACCTGGGAGGCTCAGTGGGTTAAATCCTCTGCCTTTGGCTCAGGTCAGGATCCCTGGGATCGAGCCCTGCATGGGGGCTCTCTGCTCAGCAGGGAGCCTGCTTCCTTCTCTCTCTCTCTCTCTGCCTGCATCTCTGCCTACTTGTGATCTCTGTCAAATAAATAAATAAATAAATAAATCTTTAAAAAAAAACCACAAACAAAAGTGTCTGAAGGGGCACCTGGGTAGCTCAGGTCGCTAAGCATCTGACTCTTAATTTCGGCTCAAATCTTGGTCTCAGGGTCATGAGATCGAGCCCTGTGTCTGCTTGAGATACTCTCTCTCTCTCTCTGCCTCTCCCCCCCACTCTCTCTCTTTCTAATAAATAAATGAATCATTAAAAATTAAAAAAAAAAGTCTGAAACCAGTGTCCCACAAATAAAAGACCCAGGATTAACCCTGTATAATCAGTTCTGAAAAACCTTTGGCAAAACTGCTCAAACTAAATTCCATACGGAAGTTCAAAACTGTGTTTAGCCAAGTTGTTGGAGGAGGGTTTTAAAATACTTGCATCTATTTCTGGGGCTGTTTGCTTTAAAAAAAATTAAAGATTTTATTTATTTGAAAGGGAGAGAGATCAAGCAAGAGCTGGGTGGTGGGTGGAGGGACAAGGAGACTTCCTGCTGAGTGGGGAGTCTGATTCGGGAATTGATCCCAGGACCCTGGGATCATGACCTGAGCCAAAGGCAGAAACTTTACCAACTGAGCCACCCAGGCTCCCTGGGGCTGTTTTCATGCAAAGTAAGACGAGTTTCCCAAAGAAAGCATCTTAGGAGAAGAGAAAATCCATACAGTGCTTATCTCTATATTGCTGTAAGTCTCCCTGCATGGTTTGACCGTCTTGCCAACAAAGACTGAACAAAGAGCCAAATCATCCAGCACCTGGACAAACATATCCTGGGGAACGTGGAGAAGTGTGTCTTCTGTAACCCGGATGTGCTCACAGACGTCATATGGCATCCTGCTCTGTTCAAAATGATGATCCGAGGGAAACTTTCCACATGGGCTGCCAGGGTGCTTTAGAGAATTCACATTCCAAGAGATGCTATGCCCCATCTCCAAGTCCTATCTGTCCACTTCCCGGTGACTGTGAGTATTCTGCCCATCAAGGATTGCATTCCACCCCAAATGTTAGTCATGAAAACTGCCCTCATTTTCCCACTAATTTATTGTTTGATGTTCAGCTCATGGAATGTCTCCATGGGCCAGGCAAACTGAAGGGGGAAGAAGGGACTCCAGGATTAGGTTCCCATGAGAACAAGAACAAGGTCGCATCTGATTGGCTGCTGCTGAAATATGGCATTTCGCTAATTATGAATGAGCATTATGGAACTACCTTCCAAGCAGCCTGTGGCATCTTCATCTCCACTTGGGTTAGCAAAAGCTACTGGACTATAAATCATTAATATTAATGATGAGCATACTCTATAAACCATGGACCCCAATTTAAAAAAAATATTTTTATCTTTTGATGCTATACAAGTAAGCACCACTTTGCACAATAGATTTGTTTCTGGAAAGTGCATGTAAATTGATGTTTTGAAAATCAAAGCATATTGTAAATGCAGGAGATGAGCATACTATTTAGAGGAAACCTGCAGTGAATCATTTTCAAAGTGAAGGATTCTTTTTAACGGTGAAAAATTACCTTTTAATCTGTTTGGAAATATATGCTAGAATTTTGGTGACAGGTTTGCTTCAAGTGGGAAACATCTCTATATGTCTTTCTTTCTTCTTTCCCATGTAAAATGGTGAGTTATCATCACTTGGTGATAACCATCATGCAGCCAAACGACATGGTATTCAAGCGGGTTCATGGCTGAACATTCTCTCAGTGTTTTCATTATAAGAGACTGTCATGATCTGCCTGCTTTCTCCTTTGCCTTCTTTTGAGAAGGAGGGACTGTTGAACTGCTACTTATGAGAAAGAGTTCTTTGAAACCTCTTACTGGAATTCAACATCATATCTCATTGAACTTTTTGCTTTTATGTGGAATTAAAAGACAACAAACCTTAATTGTGGTATGATTTTAAAAGGCAACTTACTTCACAGTTCAGATCTAAACGTTCTTGCAAGAGCAATAGCAGGACATATGCTTGGGAAAACCTACTAGTCTATCATTTGGGGACAGAGCTTCTAAGAGTTTAAAACAACATTTTATGCTAAGAATGGTCTTTGAGAGGGTTCCCCTTCCATAGAGGTAGTCGTCTGACCAGCAGAATTTATGCTGTCCAGAGAAAGATCACTTTCCAGAACATGGAAATTCATTTCCTTGTACTGATATATTTATTTTACTCACAGAGTTCAAGATCTTATGCTAATAAAGGTGCCAGTAGCAAATACAATACTAAATACTAATAGTGCGAAAGGCATTTTTTTGCTCAGAAATGCTATTTCTAAAAAAGTGTTTTGACCTAGGAAGAAGTTGCTGCGGCTGAGGTCGAAGAGGTTGCTGCCTGTGTTCTCCTCAAGGATTTTGATGGATTCCTTTCTCACGTTGAGGTCCTTCATCCATTTTGAGTCTATTTTC
>RCUC01041568.1:0-19143 GCA_003697995.1 Taxidea taxus jeffersonii | reverse complement strand
CCCCCCCCCCCCGCCAATACAAAACAAAGAACTTGAATAAGTTCTGCACCCAGGACAGCTGAGTAACTGTGAAATGGCCCGAGTCACCACCTTAAGCACTATCTCCAACTAAGGCCCAGAGGAAATTTGAGGGTGGAGAGGTGGTTATGGGAGGTGAGCAGGCAAAGCATGGTAAGCGGGGGGTGGGATGGGTGTAGGACTGTGATGCCGATTTAAGTCCAGCCTTCTCTGTTGGGGAGAGATCCTGGAGATTTAGAGTCACCCTCCTCTTCTTGGGGTAGAGAGGAAGACACCCTTAAAGATGGACATTTCCCTTATACATGTAAATGTCTCCTACAAAAGGGCAATGTTTGTGGGTTTTTTGAGCGTCTCTTGTGTCTGCTTTTCTTAGAAATAATCAGTTTAAAATAATCCTTAGGCCAGAGAAGCCTGTTTTGGGGTGGCAAATGCTTCTCCCCTTCAGCATTTAGGATGCATGCAGACCATCTCCCTGTCTTTTTAAGAAACATTCGTTGTTTTGGGTTTGTTTGATGTTCCTTGTGATTAGATACAGATTATGCATCTTGGGTCAATACTGCATAGATGATATTGTGTCCTTAGGGTATCATATCTGGAGGCCCACATTCCCTGGAATCTGGTGCCTAAATGGGGGTATTTCGATCGAATGGTGGCCGGCCAATGTGGGGCCACAATCAGGTGGAGGCCAATGGTGCAGGAGGTGCAAGGATTCACCTGAGGCAGAATAAAAGAGATAGAAGTTTACTGGCTACACCCAGGGGGTGGTGGGCAGGATAGCAGAGGGGAGGCTGTCTGTAGTGAGGCAGTGGGTGGGGGCTGTTTTTAAAGGGGGAAGATGAGGAGGTGTGGCGACACATGGAACCTTCCCCTCTTCTGGGAACTGTGCCTAGTTAGGGCCTAGGGGTATTTTGAGATGTGTGGCCTGATGGGCCTGTTGCATTCAGCCAGGGCATCACTGTGGCCCTGTCTGTGTCCTGTTGCTCAAGCCTCTTTGCCTAAAAGTGGCCTCCACACGGATGTCCCTCTCTTCCTCGTTGGCAATGTTAATTTTGATCACCTGGTCAAGGTGTTGTCTAATTTCTCCAGTGTGTGGTTACTCTTAGTGAGTCATCTGGGGGAAGACACAGATAGCCTGCTTCTCATCAGTATTTCTCTCTAGATTTAGCATTCAGTGGTGATTTTTGCCTGATCCAGTCCTTAATATGATGCCTGAAAATAATGATTTCCAACTCCGATTCTCTCCACATTTACCAGTTGGCCCTCACCAAGACCCCTTTTTCCCTTCCCCATTTATTTTTTTATTCGTGTATTTATTATTGGTATGGACTCCTGAATTCCCATTTTTTTAGTGGTTTGTAATTCATTACTGTACTTAATTGTTTTTGTTCTCATGTTGTAAAGGATATAATTCTTAATCTTGTCCATCTCCTTCTTTCCTGCTTCAGTGCACCCCTCTCTCTTGTCTGAATCATTTCCATTAGCTCACAGTCATGTTCTAATATAGAATATCTCGTTTGTCTCCACAGCCCCCTCCTGTCGTCTCCCCATTACTAGTCACTCCTTCTCAGAGGAGCCTCTTAGAAGACTGTACATACTTCATCACCACACATTCATCCCCTGTCTGATCTAATCAGGGTCCTGTCCTGATTCTCTTGTCAGTTCTTAGTGGACGCCATGTTGCCAAATATGGCAGCCGCCATTTCTCTGACTGACTGTGCTTGACTCTGCAGCGGCATTTGACAAGTCTGTCATCCCCTCCTCCCTGAACACCTCCTCCTTGTGGCTTCCATTGTTCTACGCTGTCTTATACTACACTTTCTACTCTATCTGGTAACTAATTCTAAGCCTTCATTTCAGATTCCTCCTCCTCTGCTCAACCTACAAAGGCTGGTGTCCCTCCAGGGCCTGGGACTCCTTTTCTTCTCTTTACAGCCTCTCCTTAGATTGCCCCACCAGTCTCAATGGCTTTGCATTTCATCCAGGTGCCAGTACCTGCAGCCATAGCCTTTCCTACCACTCAAGATTCACTGATCCATACTTTTAAAAACGTTGTATATACTCTTCCCCTCTCCCAACTTCATTGATGTATAATTGCCAAATAGGAATTGTACATGTTTAAGGTTGTACGATTTGCTGTTTTGTTGTAGATATACATTGTGGAGTAATCACCAAACTCAAGTTAACTAACATCCACCACCACACACCTTTGTTTTAGTGTGTGTGTGTGAACAGTTAAGATCTACCCTAACTTCAAGTATACAATACGTATCTGGAGTCACCACACTGTACACTGGATTCCAGAACTCATTCATTTACACTGATTTTTAGAACGTGAACTCCAGCCTCCTTAGCATGGCATTCATCCCGCACTAACCTCTGTGAGATTAAAATGTAGAGTCAATCTCATTGTCTCAGAAAATATCCGAGATTTTTATACTGGCTCAAGAATATAATTGAGAAATACTACAAAACAATGATGATAAATTGACCAGTTCTAAGAATATTGAAAGTTTTGGGGGTAACTTAAAACACGAAAAGGCTCAGAAATGAGAAATGGGAGTTGTAGAAATGAAAAATGGGGAAGAAAGCACAGAAAAAGTCATGCCTTAAACATCTTGTGTTTTTGAAATTTTAAAATTTTTAAAAAGTCTTGAAACAAAAAGACTTACTAATCCACATGGATATCTAATTGGAGTCTCAAACTCCTTGTTTCCTCAAACTCCGCCGTTCCAGAGCAAAATCCTGATTCTCTGCCACCGCCCCCCACCCACTGCCCCAGGCCAAACCTGATTCTCTCCCCATATCTGTCTATGGCACCACCATCCACCCACTTGCCCAAGCCCCAAGCCTACAAATTTCATGCCCCCACATCCAAAGCTCATCAGCAAATCTTGTCAGTTTGGCTCCCAGAGTATATCCCAGGTGTTCTGACTTCTCTCTGCCTTCACTCTGTGTCGTCTGCCACCATCTTGTTCTTAGATAATTGCAGTGGCCTCCTATAATCCATTTTCCATACAGCAGCTAGAGAATCTTTCTATTTTTATTTTTTTAAGGTTTTATTTATTAATTTGACAGGCAGAGATCACAAAGAGGCAGAGAGGCAGGCAGAGAGAGAGAGAGAGGAAGGGAAGCAGGCTCCCTGTTGAGCAGAGAGCCCGATGCGGGACTCAATCCCAGGACTCTGGTACCATGACCTGAGCCGAAGGCAGAGGCTTTTACCCACTGAGCCACCCAGGCACCCCTAGAGAATCTTTTTAGAAGCATTAATTGGATGTCACTCTCCTACTGTTCACCTCTGTTGAGGACCACTATCCTCCTTTTCATTCTTCCAGCCCATCAAGCTCCTTTTGGTCTTTTGTACTAACTGTTGGCCCTGGGATGTTCTCTTTGTCCCCTCCCCAATCTTCTATGGCTGGTTTCTCATCATTTATATCTCAGTTTAAATATCACCTATGATCACTTGATCTAGAATAGCCAACATGTTACCCTCAGTATCCTTCTCATTTTACTTTAATTTTCAACATTGCACTTCATCATTCTATTCGTTTTCTTATTTGTATATATATTGTTTCCCCTTCCCTCCTCTTCTCTCCTTCCCCTAGAATGTGAGCAGGAATGACACTTTATCTGTAGTGCCTAGAACAGTATTTGATATATAGTAGGTATTCAATAAATATTTGATTCCCCCTCCCTTGTGATCTCTCTCTGTCAAATAAATAAATAAAATCTTTAAAAAAATAAATATTTGATGCATTAGTGATACATTTAATTGTCTAACATAATTTCCAGCACTTTGAAGACACTAAATGTTCTTTTTCTAACATGCATGTCCATCTCCTTCTGGGGCTAAGTCCAGAAGCTTCTGGTGAGAACAGTGATTTGATAAACAGATGCATATGTGTTAGGATCCTAATTATTAGAGATTCCAGACAAAGGGGAATTACATTTTACCAAGGGGGGGGGGTAACAAAACATTGCTAGAGTTCCAGGAATCAACAGTGTCACATTTTTCAGTGTGGGACTTTCCTGGCCTTCCTCACTGTAAGACTGGGTCTCAGATTTTTAAGTTGACATGTTTGGGGTGCCTCAGTAGCCCAGTCAGTTAAGCATCTGACTCTTGATTTTTAGCTTAGGTCATGATCTCAGAGTCTTGAGACAGAGTCCCATGTTGGGCTCTGGGCTAAGTGTGGAATCTGCTGGAGATTCTCCCTCTCCCTCCCCCCTCCTCTCTCTCTCTCTTTCTCTCTCTCTCTCAGTTTCTCAAATAATAAATAAAACAGATCTTTGAAGAATTGACATATTTACCTTGGCATTTAGACCTATGAATTTTCTAAACCCTCTGGATATTCGTGAATTGAATATGTGGGAGAAGGAGAGAAAGATTGGGAGGATATGTGTTGAAGTAGTTTTCCTTTTAGGCATTGTTTGAAGATTAGCTGTGGGTCTTTTGTAAACTCTTGTAGTTCTCTATGGTACTAAAGGTTCCAGGAAAAATCAGTACAAATGAACTCTACTAGTGATTTTGTTATACAGATGATTAAATTTTTGATAGGATGTATCACATATTTTAGGCTATTTGAAGAAACCATTTCCCTTGACCCAGTAGGATTTACATTCTTTAAGTGAATCAATGCCCATTGTACTCATTGTTCATACATGAGTCTGCAGCTGTGTACCATTAGTCACTCTTGTGATATTGGTCACCTATGCATCATTATTAGTCATTTTCTTTGACTAATCAGCATCCATCTTTAGTGAGAGGAGACAAGTGTGTCAGGTACCATTTCATGGATATGGATATATTGGGTCTTACTTTTTTTTTTTTTTTGACTCATTTGTGAAAATGGATTAAGTGTATATACATATATTTTTAATTTATTATTATTTTTAAAGATTTATTTATTTTAGAGAGAGAGAACGAGAGAGGACACAAACAGAGGGCGGGCCAGAGAGAGAGAATCTCAAGCAGACTCCCCGCTGAGCATAGAGCTGGATGCGGGACTCGATCTCACAGCCCTGAGATCATAACCTAAACTGAAATCAAGAGTTGGCTGCTTAACTGACTGAGCCACCCAGGCACCCTTACATATGCTTTTTAAATTCAACTTTTAATTGAAACACACATTATATGTAGTATAAATGAACAGCTCAGTGACTTTTCACAAACCGTACACACCGGTACCAGCCCCCCCCATGAAGAATCAGAGCATGAGCAGCAACCTAAAGCCCCCTTCCATGTCTCCTTCTGGTCACTACCTCCCCAAATTAATTGCATTTCTCATTCAGATGTTATAGATTGATTTTGCCTGTTGTTGAATTTCATATATATGGTACCACACAGAGCATCTGACTATCTTCACTCAGTGATTGTGAGATTCATCTGTGTTGTTGTGTGCACTCAAGTTGCCATATTCTGTTTATGACTGTACCATGATTTATCCTTTCTGCTGTCAGTGGACCATTGGCTTGTTTGGTCTTAGGCTTTTATAAATAGTGCTGTGAGAAACACTCTTGGACATATCTTTTGATGAACACATGTGTGCATTACTATCTAATAAATACCATAAGGGAGGAAAATAATTTCCTGTCTACACTTTCAGATTCTTGGCTGAGACCTCGCCTACTCCCCACTGGAATAAAAGACAGATTAACAGGAGAAAAACAAATTTAGTAACATGTATACCTCCTGCCTGCATGGCAGAGACACAGGAAAACTGAGTAACACCCCCAAATTGTGCAAGACATCATCTTAAATGCCATCTCCAGCTAAAGACAAAAGAGGATGTTGGGGTCATGGGGAGTCAGTTGTGGGGGGTTACCAAGAAAACCACAATAGTCCTTACCTTCTCCATTGATAAGAGTTTCTAGAGATTGGGGTATATTCCTGGTACTGGAAGGAAAACTCCCTTACAAGTTGATATTGCCTTTATAAATGTAAATGTGTCTTACAAAAGGGTAACTTGGGTTTTCAGAACTCCTCCTGTGTCTGCTGTTTCTTAAAAATAATCAGCCTCAAGGTAATCCTTATGCCAAACAGGCACATTTTGGGGTGTCGTATTCTGCTTCCCTTAAATACATAAAAGAATGCTTTAAATACATAGTTAACCCTTGAACAATGTGGGTTTTTGAACTGTTCATGTCCACTTAATATGTGGATTTTTTACAATATAGTACTGCAAATGTGTTTTCCTTATGATTTTTTAAAAGATTTTATTTATTTATTTGAGAGAGAGATAGTGAGAGAGCATAAACAGGGGGAGAGGTGGAGGAAGAAGGAGAAGCAGAAGCAGGGTCCCCACTGAGCAGGGAGCCATGGGCTCAGTCCAAGGATCCTGGGATCATGACCCCAGCTGAAGGCAGATGCTTAACTTACTGGGTCTCCCAGGTGCCCTGATTTTCTTTTCTTTTCTTTTCTTTTTTTTTTTTTTAAGATTGAGAAAGTGGGAGCAGAGGGAGGGGCGCCGGAGAGAGAAAGAGAGAGAGAGATTCTCTAGCAGACTGCTGGCTGGGCCCACAGACTGACAAAGGGCTTGATCCCACAACCCTGAGCTCATGATCTGGACTAAAATCAAGAGCTGGATGCTTAACCAACTGAGCCACCCAGACACACCACTACCCCGTTATGATTTTCTTAATTTTTTTTTCTCAGCCCACTTTATTGTAAGAATACAGTATATAATACACTGTAGCATACAAAATATGTGTTAATTGACTCTTTATGCTATTGGTAAAGTTTTGGATCAACAGCTAGCTATTAGTCATTACATTTTGGGAGAGTCAAAAATTATATGCAGACTATCAGCTGTGGGGGTGTGTGGAGGGCCAAATACCCCTAGGCCAAGCATTATTCAAGGGGCAACCATTTCTAATCATTTTCACAGTTGTCAATTGTTTTTTCCTCTATGTGCTTTTAGGTTAGTAGCCACCTTTGGACATACACGTCTGTATCCGTATACAATATTTTTATTCATAACTTGAATTCAGGTTTAGCATCAGTTGTTTTTCTTCTTTTTTTTCTAAGAAGTCTGTTTTTATGCTCACTTATTCCCTTACTAACTACCTATATCCAGTGTCATTTAAAAAAATATCCCAAGAATTTTTGGCGCACTCTTTCTTTTCCTAACACACACACACACACACACACACACATTTTGAAATGGAAAACACTCCTGAAACCGTTGAACATGTTGTACAGATGTTGAGGCAAAGGTTTACCCACTTGAATAGACTTGGAATGGTACAGGCTTATTAAGCACTGATTCCTAATTTTGCCAAGAATAAAAAAGGAAGGAAGAGCAGAAAGAAGTAATTGAAAGTTTTGATAAACTAAAGTTTGCTTCATTTTGTTGTGATTACACCAGGTCGGCAGATTTTGCCCCTAGTTTCTTCCACTGTCCCAAGTTGCATTAACTTTGTCCCTTCAGCAGATCTGAAGTTTATATTCCACAAATTGGAGAGAGCGAATATAGACTGAAATCAGGCACTTACCTTCCACTTGATTTTGGTGGGAGACACAGACGTTGAATGAGCTCTGTAGGGAGAACAGTTAGTGGAACTTCGTTATCTGCAGCAGTGCTTTCCAAATGTACAAACTAATCACCTGCAGATGCCGATTCTGTAGCTGGGGGGGGGGGGGCTGGAGATTTGGGGGAAGGGAGACCACACTTTGGAGCATAGTTGGGGATTATGTGGAACCTTTGTCCATTTCCCATTTGCAGATGATGAACATCCTGGCCCAAGTGCCTCTCGGCTAGTCCTCCCCACGCTGGCCAGAGAACCAGCTCTGCGCAGTCGCAGTCCGTTTCAGAGGGGCAAAGCCAGTGCTCTTTGAATGCTTCTTTTATCCTCCAGTAGAAATTAACCTCCCTCATCTAGTCTCTTCTCACACGTTCCAAACACCTGGAGAGAAACTGCTGAATGCCTCAAGCACACACGTACGCACACTCGAAATCCCAGCTACCGACCTGAAGAAAGGTGCAGAGCAGGGCAGGCATAAAACCAAGCTCTTCTCTCCTGGCTTCAACATCTCGTACTTCCTCATTCGTTCCCCAGAGACCAGGTGTCCATGTCGACATCCCGGCCCCCCAACTGCTTCCAGGCAGCAGCTGTGCATCTCCGCCTGCCCCTGGGGTGGGGGTGGGGAGAGCCAGGAAGTTAACACTCCGCATCCCACCCCCGAGCTGCTCTCTGCCCATGGCCGATGACAGTCGTAGATAAACAGTCCAACACCTTTGCCCGCAGGTGGGATAACGGAGACAGAAGGGCGTTCTCCACTGGCCCCCCGAGTTCTCCAGGATTGAGGTTCAGTTGCCCCGGGCGGTAACATGGTGGGTAATGCACCCATATTCGCTGGATTCCTGCTCCCGTCTCACTTCCCCATTCTCCTGTTCACTGGGATCACATCCTAAGTCAACTAACTACATGCCCTCGAATCCTTCTGCAATCACCTTCTGGAGGAACCCCAACTATGGCAAGGTTCTTCGAGGCCAGCAGTCAGGAAGTACTTTCGTTTGTTTTAATAAAACTCCCATTACAAGAAAACAGCATGGGAGCCCCATGGCGTTCGCTCAAGGGGGTTTCACCAGGGTCTAGTTTTTTTGTTGGCCTGACACTAACCATTTCCATGGCTGGAAATAGACCCGATCATGGAGAGAGTGCGTCTGTGTTTCTGGGCTGGTTGGCGATCATGTCAGCAGAGGTGATATTCTGGGCTCCTCAGCAGAGCTGATTCTGGTCTTTCTGACCCCTGCCCAGGGCTGTGTTTGTCTGAGTTCTGCCTCAGAGCTCTTTTTTTTTTTTTTTTTTTTTAAAGATTTTATTTATTTATTTGACACAGAGAGATCACAAGTAGGTAGAGAGGCAGGCAGAGAGAGAAGAGGAACCAGGCTCCCTGCTGAGCAGAGAGCCTGATTCGGGGCTCGATCCCAGGACCCTGAGACCGTGACCTGAGCCGAAGGCAGAGGTTTAACCCACTGAGCCACCCAGGTACCCCTGCCTCAGAGCTCTTGACCACATCTTGTGGCCCCCACAAACCTCATCCTGGCTGTATCCTCCTCCATGCTCCTCTTCTGTGATTTTCTGTTATGGGCTCTCTCTCCAGCCCCTTGGATGAGAAGCTCTTTCTTGGACTTTCCTTTTACTGTGAGGGCCCTGGACATTAAATTCCAAGAATGTACCCACACCTGTTTCCCAAGCTTTGCATCAAGGATCTGCGCTCCTCCTAGCCATGGCTTCAGCTGGGAACAACCCCCCTCCCCCGCCTGCCTCCTGCCACCTTCCCCAGACTGGAGTTGGGTCTGAGCCTTGGTGTAATTCAAGCCTACAAGGTATGCGATGACCCGGCCTTTTCCCCTCAAGACCTTGTAAGCAGAATCTCCCTTTCCGTGGCTCCTTGCCTGGTTGGAGCTCACAATGTGCAGGGATGCTCGGGAGGGTAGTGTGACTACTGCTCTGGATTGGATTTCTCACAGTCTTGCTGTACCTCTGCCAGGGGCTGCTGCCTACCAGGGGAACACGCATGTATTTGTTTGGGCCTCTTGGGGTTCCCTTGGTCCTTTAGATTTGATATTTTAAGGGTACATGCCACATCAACAGGGCTAGCTTTGTTTATTTAAGTAATTAATTTTTAAGATTTTTTTAAATTAAAAAACTGTTAAAATATTTTTATTATGTTCAGGTAGCCAACATAGAGTACATCATTAGTTTTTGATGTAGTGTTCAGTGACTCATGAGTTGCATATAATACCCAGTGCTCATCACCACACTGTGCCCTCCTTAATGCCCATCACCCGGTTGCCCCATCCCACCCCCGCCCCCTTCTGTAGCCCTTTGTTTCCTGGAGTCTAGAGTCTCTCATGGTTTCTCTCCTTCTCTGATTTCTCTCTATTTTTAAGATTTTTATTTATTTGAGAGAGAGACAGAGATAGAGAGGAGAACACAAACAGGGGGAGGAGAGGGAGAAGCAAGCTCCTCAGGAGCAGGGAACCTAACGTGGGGCTTGATCCTGGGACCTTGACGTCATGACCTGAGCCAAGGCAGACAGATGCCTTAACTGACTGAGCCACTCGGGAGCAGGGCTCGCTTTAATGTAAACATTTGTAAAAACATCAGGGAAGGATGGCTAGGCGACTACTTCCCTGTGACTTTAGTGTCTCTTCCTGGCTTGCCAACTGCCACCTTCTTGCTGTACCCTCACATGGTGGTGGGGGAGGGTGAAGTTTGAGAGAAAGAGAGATCTTTCTCTTATAAAGCCAACCCAACTGGGTTAGGGCCCCACCCTATGAGTTCATTTAACTTAATTATCTCCTAAAGACCCTATCATCAGATACAGTCACACCAGGGGTGGGGGGGTTAGGGCTTCAACATAAGAATTTTGAAAGTACACAGTCCAGTCCATAGCAATAACTGTGCCCAGCTCCCCGCACCCCTGCCACCTCAGCATTTCTCCTATTCATCGCAAAGGATCCTGAAATTCCACAATTAGGGAGTCTTTCTTTGGTTTAAAGAATTGTTAAAATGTAAATGGACATAGCATTTGATTTATGTGCCTTGCTATGAAGTCTTCTAAGAGCAGGTAGGGGTTCAAAAGGTAGGAGGTCACTGGACACCTATAGACTAAGGATGGACCCCACTGAGAGGACAGAAAGGGTACTAAAAACGAAGTTGGTTTTCTCCAAGCAGTGTCTGTCTGTTGATTTTTGCCAAGGCTTGTTCAAGTCCTCAGAATTATTTTCTTATTGGTTCCTGTAAAATAAGAGAATTGACTATTTGACCCTGCTTTCTTGGATGTGTGAGTGATTTGATAGATACTGCCTTTTATTTATTTATATATTATTATTATTTTTTAATTTAGAGAGAGAGAGAGTATGTGTGTGGGGAGGGGCCTGAGAAGCAGAGGGAGAGAGAGAGAGAGAATGTTAAGTAGTCTACTTCCCCAGTGTGAAGCTAGACTTGGGGCTCAACACAGGGCTCGATCTCACGACCTTGAGATCATGACCTGAGCCAAAATCGAGCATTAGTCACCTGACTGAGCCACCCAGGCACCCCAAAAGACACTGTCTTTTATTTTATTTTTTTATAGATTTTATTTTATTTATTTGACAGAGAGATCACAAGTAGGCAGAGAGGCAGGCAGAGAGAGAGGGGGAAGCAGGCTCCCCGCTGAGCAGAGAGCCCGATGTGGGGCTCGATCCCGGGACCCTGAGATCATGACCTGAGCCGAAGGCAGAGGCTTTAACCCACTGAGCCACCCAGGCGCCCCGACACTGTCTTTTTTTTTTTTTTTAAAGATTTTATTTATTTGTTAGAGAGAGAGTGAGCACAGGCAGACAGAGTGGCAGGCAGAGGCAGAGGGAGAAGCAGGCTCCCTGCCAGGCAAGGAGCCCGATGTGGGACTCGATCCCAGGACGCTGGGATCATGACCTGAGCCGAAGGCAGCTGCTTAACCAACTGAGCCACCCAGGCGTCCCCCGACACTGTCTTTTAAAGAAGGAGTCCTATTGATTCTGTGCAAAGGAAGAAGTGGAAGTACAACTTATCATTGGCTTATCCAGCCTTCTATCAACACGGACGTTCTACTAGCCAGAAAATTATGTCTAATGACAATAGATGTTTTCATAAGGTCTCTTAGGTGCTCCTGGAGTCTAAAGTACTTTTTGAGTTACTGAAGATTAAATTATGTATGGGATGATTGTCATATTAACTGTGGTTTTGATGGTCTTTGTTAATGTTTGTTACTAAATGGTAATCCGTTATTTATTTATTTATTTTTATTTTATTTCTTTAAAGATTTTATTTATTTATTTGACAGACAGAGATCACAAGTAGGCAGAGAGGCAGGCAGAGAGAGAGAGAGAGGGAAGCAGGCTCCCTGCTGAGCAGAGAGCCCGATGTGGGGCTCGATCCCAGGACCCTGGGATCATGACCTGAGGGAAAGGCAGAGGCTTTAACCTACTGAGCCACCCAGGCACCCCTCCTTTATTTATTTTTTTAAAAGATTTTATTTATTTATTTAAGAGAGGGAGAAAGCGTGAGAGCAGAGGGAGAAGCTGACTCCCCGCAGAGTAGGGAGCACAATGTGGGGATCGATCCCAGGACCTTGGGATCATGACCTGAGCTGAAGGCAGACACTTAACCAACTGAGCCACCCAGGCGTCCCATTATTTTGTCACTTTTTATGGTGTGTTCTGATAAAGTTCTTACTTTTTTAATGTAGTTTCTGCTTTTTTTTCTTTTATGATTTGCTCTTTCTGTGGTCCTGTCCTGAATATCTAAAGATATTGTTCTGTTTTGTCTACTAAAAGTTTTAAATGTTGGCTTTTACACTGCATTGTCTAATTGAAATTGAGGGAGGAATCTGGATTGTTCTTCCATTTGGAAAACCAGTTGTCCCAGGATCCTTGTCCTTTATTTATTTATTTATTTATTTATTTATTTATTAATTAAAATTTTAAAAAGATTTTATTTATTTACTTGACAGAGATCACAAGTAGGCAGAGGCAGGCAGAGAGAGAGAGAGGAAGCAGGCTCCCTGCTGAGCAGAGATCCCGACGTGGGTGAGATCAGGACCCCAGCCTAAGGCAGAGGCTCTCACCCACTGAGCCACCCTGTATTTGTCTAATTGTGAGATAATACTACACTGCCTTGATTGCTACAGCTTTCTAATGAGTCTTGGTGACTGGTAGGTGAAGACTTCCTTTCTTGTTCTTCTTTATTAAGTGGTCTTGGGCATGCTTTTATGTATATACCTTAGAATCACCATAAAGTTCCGTAAAGAACCTCATTAAGATGTGAGTGAAACTGCCTTGGATTTGTAGTATTATACATTTTTTAAAAAGATGTTATCTTTTTTTAAAAAAGATTTTATTCATTTATTTGACATTTATTTGACAGAGAGAGACACAGCAAGAGAGGGAACACAAGCAGGGGAGCAGCAGAGGGAGAGGGAGAAGCAGGCTTCTTGCCTTCCAAGAAGCCCGACACGGGGCTTGATCCCAGGACCCTGGGATCATGACCTGAGCCACCCACGCGCCCAAGATTTTATCTTGAAGTTGTCTCCACACCCAACTTGGGGCTCAAACTTACAACCCTGAGATCAAGAGTCACACGCCCTTCTGACTGAGCTGGCCACGTGCCTCTGTGGCCTTAGACATTTTTTCCAAAATTACTTTGACATGGATAATCTCATTTGCACCTTGCAACCACTTGGGAGGTAGGTTAATATTACCCCCATTTCTCAGATGAGGAAACATACTACAGAAATTAAATGCCTTGCCCATAGCTCACAAAGGTTGTCAACAGCAGAGCCAGGCCTTTTTTTTTTTTAAACCTTTTCTTTTTGTCTGCCCTTTTTGGTTGAGAAATAATTCATATACTCTAAAATTCACCTTTTTAAAGTGTATCATTCAATGTGTATTTGTTAAAGTTCTATTTTGTAAGTAATTTCTATACCCAACATGGGGCTCGAACTCATGGCTCTGAGATTGAGTCGCATGCTCTTCCGACTGAGCCAACCAGGTCCCTGCAATTCAACGTTTTTTAAGTGTATTCACAGGGTTATGTAACTATCACCACCATCTAATTCCAGAACATTTTCATTACCTTAAAGAGAAGCCCTGACTCATTAGCAGGCACTCTCCATCGCCCCCGTCCCCGCCTCAGCCCCTGGCAATCACTCATCTACTTTCTGTCTCTAAGGATTTGCCTATTCTGGACATTTCAGATCAGTGGAGTCATGCAGCGTATGGCCTTCTGTGTCTGGCTTCTTTCGCTTCAAAGCATGTTTTCGAGGGTCCTCCCTGTCATGAATCAGAACTTCATTCCTTGTTCTCTTCCTTCTTCAGTTTTTCCTTTCCTCATTCTCATCTTCCTCTTCTTCTTTTTTTTTTTTAAGATTTTATTTATTTATTCGACAGACAGAGATCACAAGTAGGCAGGGAGGCAGGCAGAGAGAGGGGGTGGGGGAAGCAGGCTTCGCACTGAGCAGAGAGCCTGATGTGGGGCTCGATCCCAGGACCCTGAGATCATGACCTGAGCCGAAGGCAGAGGCTTTAACCCACTGATCCACCCAGGCGCCCCATCTCATTCTTATCTTCTTTTCTTTTTGTTTCTATTCCTTTCCTTCATTCCTTCAGCCAAATCTTTGGACTCTGGGTGCAGCTCCTTTCACAGTTGCCATATTAAACCAGTCAGTAAGTGGAAATTTATTTCTTCAAGAAGTTAAAGGCCACAGTGAAGTGATTACTCATGAGCCTAACAGCAGAGTCCTTTAGCCTCCCCGTTTGCTTGCAGGGTGCGCCAGAGTAGGGGATCAGCGGCAGAGTTCTTTTAGAAGCATCTTGCCAGTTTGTTTACTCTTTGCCAGGCCAGACTTTGGCTAAACAGCGTGTGTGGGCAGCTGAATACTGTTCGGGTCGTGAGCTGTGCCCGAGACACGCACACTTGCTTTGGGCGCTGTGCAGTAGCACTTTCTTCCCGCGAGCTTCGGGTAGTGCCTTCAGTGCTGCCGTAGAGCTTGGTTCGAAATTCAGGCGTGAAGCGCCTCATGCAAAGAATCCTCTCTGTAGAGACGTGCCTGTTCAGTGAAGCGGCATTTTGCTGTTAACTCGAACCGCGAGCTTGAACTGAACTATGAGGAATAAGCAGAACAGATGACAGCACCACTAAGGACAAATGTATGTGCTTCCCTGCACGGTCCGCCGAAGCGATCACTCACTGCTCCCCAGACGACTCCCTGCAAACAACTGGCGTGCATTTGCTAGAACTGGGGGAGAGGAGGGCTTACACACACACACACACACACACACACACACACACACACACACACTCGCAATCAGTTGAGCTCCAGCAAACCTCCAGCTATTCTCTTAACTAAACCTAAATCAAGCTAAGAATTCATTCAGGTTTTAACTAGCTATTTAGGAGATCCTTCTGGAAGGCTTCAGTTCCTCCAAATGTTCACAACCCACAAAATTGGTTTTGGAAGTACAGGTTTCCCGTGCTGCCCCAAAGCAGAGCATCCCTGTGAAACCTTTTATTCGTCAAAGTGGTGTAAAGCCGAAAGGGGAGAAGCAGCTAGCACAAGAGAAAGTGATGGGGTGGAACTTTCTTGGAAACCGGAATCCTGTTATTTCCTTTTGCCTGCAAAAGAGTTGCAAATGAGTTGGAGTTGAGTTGCAGTAGTTTCTCTTCCCCGAGGCTTTCAGATATTCTTTGTTTCTTTTATTTCACTTGCTGTGGATTTGCCCTTTCCCCCAGTAATATGTCTAGCTTCTTCAAAATCGCTGTGTTCCTTCATCCCTGCCGTCTTTCAACAAATACTGATAAAGTTCCTACTATGTGCCAGGAACTGGGACTCAACAGTGAGTGGAGCAGACAAAACCTCTGCCTTCAACAAAGCTTATTTTCTAGTGGGGGAAGGAGATAATAAATAAGTAAAAGAGACATTATGTTAGATGGTGGAGGAAAATAAATCAGAAAAGAGGCACAAGGAGCATGAGGGATTGCAATTTTAAATAGCATTTCTCTAGATCAGGGGTTGGCTAATTATAATGGCCTGTGGCCCTCTACATGTTTCTGTAAAGTTTTTTTTTTTAAATATTTTGTTTATTTATTTGACAGACAGAGATCACAAGTAGGCAGAGAGGCAGAGAGAGAGAGAGGAGGAAGCAGGCTGTCTGCAGAGCAGAGAGCCCGATATGGGGCTCGATCCCACGACCCTGGGATCATGACCCGAGCCGAAGGCAGCGGCCTTAACCCACTGAGCCATCCAGGCGCCCCTGTAAATAAAGTTTTATTGGCACCAGCCACACCCATTCATTTACGGCTTGTCGTGACTGCTCTCTTGCTACAGGAGCAGAGTTCAGTAGTTGCAAATAGAGACCAGATGGACTACAAAGCTGAAAATATTTACTATCTGGCCCTTTGCAGAAAAGATGCTATTTTTACATTTTACAACTTTTTTAGAATTCATGTCCATGTTGTGCTCTTTAGCTTCCAAACATTTCCACAAACGCTGCCTCATCTGCGCCTTGCACTGGTGTCATGAGGTGCGTGTCAGTGGCTTTGTTTTATGGGTGACTGACCCGAGCTTGGGGAGGTTACTGTGGTTGCCTGGGGCTGCAGGCCTTGTCAGGTGGTGGCGTTTGACTCTAAAAGCAGGTACTTTTTCCAGCTTAATTTCCTACTCCTGATGATACACACGACCTAGGTTTTCAACACCAGGAGCTTCCTAGCTTACAAAACACAGAAAGGCGATACAGAAAGGGCATGAAGAGTGAGGGCTCTGAAGATTGGCCATCCAGATTCAAATCCTCACTCTACAATTTACCCCTGTGACCGTTATTTATCCCTTTTAGATTTTATTTATTTGACAGTGCTTGAGAGCACAAGCAGGGGGAGTGGAAGAGGGAGACACAGGCTCCCCGCTGAGCAGGCAGCATGCTTCGGGCTCCATCCCAGGGTCCTAGGATCATGACCTGAGCCGAAGGCAGATGCTTAACCAACTGAGCCACCCAGGCGCCCCTCAGGCAAGTTATTTAACTTCTCTGTGCTGTGCCTCAGTTTCCTTTTCTATAAAGCAGTTATAATTCATTGTATGCCTTCTGGGTGGCGTGGTGATATCTCCCAGTTTGCCTGAAGCAGCCCTGATTTAGGCCTGTTTTCTCTGCATCAGTAGCATCTCCTTTTCCTCGTCAGCATCCCAGTCTGGACAGTAAATTATGTATGTTCCCTTACTAGGATTGCTGCAGGGATTGAGTTAGTACAAATACAGCACTTAGGATCCTGCATTCACTAGACGTCGGCTGTCGTTCATCTCAGTGCCATGCCAACCCATCACTTCATTTTCCTCTGACTCGCTTGGTTCCCTTAGGTCCGGGCTGATTCGGGTCAGAAGTAATGTGTGTCTGGGGAGATCACCATCCAGGGAGCCTGCTTCCAGGCCCCGGGAATTCTGTCTGCTGTGCTCAGCTCCCAGAGGGCCTCCAGGCATCTTTTGCAGGTCACCTCTCAAAAACTGTCTTCCCCTGCCACATCCACTTTATACCCACTCCCTGGCTTTGATTTTCTACTTGAGACTTACTCCTAATAACGTAGATTTAATTGAACAGTTAATAAGGTTTTTAGTGTAGTTTCGTTTTGCTGTTACTAGGATAAGACCCCCCCCCACTGAAATACACTATTTCTGTTTTTGTTTTTTAATCTTTTTTTTTTTTTTAAAGATTTTATTTATTTATTTGTTAGAGAGAGAGAGAGAGCACAAGCACAGGCAGAGGCAGAGGGAGAAGCAGGCTCCCTGCCAAGCAAGGAGCCCGATGTGGGACTCGATCCCAGGACGCTGGGATCATGACCTGAGCCGAAGGCAGCTGCTTAACCAACTGAGCCACCCAGGCGTCCCTCTGTTTTTGTTTTTAAGATTTTATTTATTTATTTGATAGAGAGAGAGGGAACACAAGCAGTGGGAGTGGGAGAGGGAGAAGCAGACTTCCGGCTGAGCAGGGAGCCTGACCAGGGATTTGATCCCAGGACCCTGGGATCATGATACGAGCCGAAGGCAGATGCTTAACTGATGGAGCCACCCAGGTGCTCTGACTTTCTTTATAATATGGAGCAAGCTGCCCATTTTCTTGCTGTCACCATCTCCTCTTAAGACTGTGATCCATCTCCTGTGTTGGTTTGCAGTGCTCTTCAAAACCTGTCATTGTTTCATACATTTGTCTATTTCCGTTTTTATTTGAGTGCCCCACTGGCATGTAAGTTCCAGAAGGGCACAGATGCATCTGTCTTGCTTACTGGTGTGTTCCCAGTGTGTCAGGAAGTGCCTGGCGTGTGATATTTACTCACTAAATATTTGTTGAATGGGAAGGCTCCTGAGGAAGGCCTCGCACACTTGCCCTCCGTGCGGTGCAGCTGTCCACCAGCATCAGGGTGGGGACGACCCCATGGGCTGCGAGAGAGTGAAGCCCCCCACAGTGGCCCTGGCCCCTCAAATACACGTCTCTTCTAGTCTCCGAATGCCATTGGCGAACGACAAGGTCCACAGTTCGACCCTCAGAGTGGGTTTAAAGTGCCAGTGCCTGTGGAGCCGGGCAGCTCATTAGGCTTTCACTCTCGGGTTGGAGAGCGGAGGTGGGCTGGGTTCGGGGGGGGGGGGAGCAGGGGGGCGGGGGGGGGGGGGATGGCCCAGGAGGAAAGCGTGCAGACAGCGCAGCGGGCCCACCCCCGACAGTCTCTTCTGGAGAAGCTTGGTTCCCTTAGGTCCGGGCTGATTCGGGTCAGAAGGAATGCGTGTCTGGGGAGATCACCATCCAGGGAGCCTGCTTCCAGGTTTCCCCCAAGCCCAGGCGTGTGACGCAGTTCGCGGGGTGCCGACACACCCCAGCAGTTACAGCCCGTTCGCACGCAGAGCTAATATCCTTGAGCATGTGCTGTGAGCCGGGTTCTCTGCTCAGCGCTTTTCCTGTATTTACTCACTTTTGCATACGAGGGCTTCAAGACACAAATACAGAGATTATCCCTGGTTTACAGGTAAGGAATCTGAGGGAGAGAGGCGTTGCATATCCGTGACCACTGCGTCCTGGGACTTGAGATAGGCTGAGATTAAATATTGACCATTCTCATGACTCAGTGAAAACATCTTGCTGCCTCCCTGTACCTCCCTTTTTTCTGCGATATCCTACATGTGAAAATGCTTTGTTAAGTTTGTCCGCAAGTTGGCATTATTACCATAGAATAACTAAAGGCAGTTTATAGTACTTCTGAACATGAATTTTAACAGCATTACACATGTTTTTACTGGCATGAGCATACTACCTCTTTATTCAGGCAAGATCATTTTCATTTCAAGTGTAACTTTTCAATCTATATTTTTTTGAAAGATTTTATTTATTTATTAGAGAGAGAATGAGTGGGGGGAGGGTAGGAACAGAGGGAGAGGGAGAAGCAGACTCCCTGCTGAGCAGGAAGCCCAACATGGGGCTCCATCCCAGGACCCTGGGATCATGTCCTGAGCCGAAGGGAGACACTTGACCAACTGAGCCACCCAGGTGCCTCAGGTCAACTGAGTGCACCACCCAGGCGCCCCTTTTAATCTATCTTCCTTCCTTCCTTTCCTTCTTTTTTTTTTTT
>RCUC01041563.1:0-45836 GCA_003697995.1 Taxidea taxus jeffersonii | reverse complement strand
AGAGAGAGAAGGAAGCAGGCTCCCCGCTGAGCAGAGAGCCCGATGTGGGTGGGGCTCCATCCCAGGGCCCTGGGATCACGACCTGAGCCGAAGGTAGAGGCTTTAACCCACTGAGCCACCCAGGCGCCCCGGAAACTTTGTATTTTATCACACAAATAACTTAACCACAGCAAATCCAAAGGCTCTGAGGCCTGAAGGAATGCTGCATTTGGGGAGCTGACAAAGTCAGCAAGGCTCGATAGCTGGGGCAAAGATGGTATACAGGAGGCTAAAGGGAGGTCAGCCCATCCAGGTCCTATTAGATAATAATAAGAATTTTGGTATTTTGCCTAAAATGAGGAGAGCTTTTGATTTTTATTTGCCTTAAATTCAGTGCTTCAAGAAGAACTGGAGTGCCACCAAAGCACCTACCTGGTCCCTGCTACTATCACCCCTCAATCTGTTGTTCACATGGCCACCAGAGTGATCTTATTCAAACACAAATCATGGCATGGCTCTCTCTTGCTTAAAACCCTCCCGTGGCTTCCCATCATTGCACAAAGAATCAAATTTCAGCCCTCTACCCTGACTTAGCAAGCATCCAGAGCTGGCTCCCATGTCCTCTCCCATTATTCTCCCTTTGCCCCTGTGCTTCAGCTGCTCTGGCCTCCTTTCTGTTCTTTAGTCAGACTTTGTTCCACCTGAAAGCCTTCACACTGGCTGGTCCTATCATTAAAATGCTTGCTCCCTTCCTTCCTGCCATTCGGATCTCAATATAGTTGTCACCACCTCAGAAAGACCATTTCAGACGAAAATAGCCATCTAGTCCAAAACAGCCACTCCATGCTCTAATTCCCTATGTTGCACTTACCTACCATTTTCTTATTCGTGTTTTTGTTTTGTTGTCTACCTCTCCCACCAGGCTCCACATGGTAGGTGTTTTTGTCAACTGTATTCCCTGTTCTGTCCCCCACCTAGATGCACTAACAAATCAAAAAATGTTGACCAAATGGATGGTACGTAGTAGTCACTCAGTAGATGATTGTTGACTGATTGAAGAAGGGTGGGTTATTTGAAATGGACCATGAATTATGAATAAAGTAATGGTGTAGTTTGGGGAAAGGAGAAGGGCATCGTTATAGCCTAGGGTGCCTGAACAAAAGCAGAATGCTTATTCAGAAGAGTGGTGAGGTGCACCAGAGGCCCTAGAGTAGGAAAGGATGCAGAAATGCCAGGCTGTGATGGCCCTCCTTGCTCAGGCCAGGTAACGCTCACTTGTGTAGGCTATAGAGAGCAGTGAAGGGTTTTTCAGTAGGAGTGACATGATCTGACCTGTGTTTCCTGGAAGGTAGTTTTGGAGTTAGGAGGTAACTGCAGTCACCTGCCAGGGCATTGATAAGGCCGGACCTTAGAAGTGGCAGTGAGACTGGAGGAGTGGTGCATCTCAACTCTGGCTACATAAACATCCGCTAGAGAGCTTGTGCACTCACAGATGCCTGGACTCCTTCCCCCAGAGATTCTGATTGACTCGATCTGTGGTGAGGCCATAGGAATGAATATTTTTTTTAAAGCTTCCAGATGCCCTAGCTGGATCGAAAGCCCCAGGGGCAGATAAAATAAATTGTTTAGAAATACAGTAGACAAAAGGCACCCGGGTGGCTCAGTCGGTGAAGTATCCAACTCTTAATTTCGGCTCAAGTCATGATCTCAGGGTCCTGAGATTGGGCCCTATGTCAGACTCCGTGCTGCGTGTGGAGCCTGCTTAAGATTCTCTCCCTCTCTCTCTGCCCCTTCCCCACCTAAAAATATAGATCAGCCCTCAAGACTGCGTGGATTTGGGTAAGGAAGGAAAAGGAGGAAATGAATATGACTTTTAGTTTGAGTAAACTTGGAGGGCAGCTTTGAAAATGCATAATCCCAAAATATGGCACATCCAAGCAAGGGACTGGCTTACAGTTATTACAAAGCATGTGTAGGAAGAACTATTTGGTCACAAAAGGAAATTTTTATCTTTTTTTTAAGATTTTATTTGTGAGAGAGAGAGTGTGTGTGTGAGCACGAGCAGGGTGAAGTGCAGGGGGAGAGGGAGAAGTAGATTCCCTGCTGAGCAGGGAGCTAGTTGGGGTGCTCGACTGCAGGACCCTGGCATCATGACCTGAGCTGAAGGGAGATGCTTAACTGACTGAGCCACCCAGGCACCCCAGGAAATTTTTGTTCTAATAAGAAAAAAGTCATAGGAAAATATGCAATTTAACCTCAACTATGTAAGAACATATAGAAAAGGAATTAGAAGAAAATACGTATAAAATTAGGGCACCTGGCTGGCTCAGTAGGTAGGTAGAGCATGTGACTCTTGATCTCAGGTCGTGAGCTCAAGCCCCATATTGGGCATAGAGATTACATTTTAAAAAGGTGTATAAAATTTTCACACCAGTAGCTCGGGGTGGTGGGGTTATGGGTGATTTTGTTTCCTCTTTTTTTTTTTTAATATATATTTACTGTCTTTCCTAGAATTTTGAAATGAGCATATATAATATTTATAACAAAAAAGGAGACTGTTTATAAAGGAAGTTCTCCCAAAAGATTAAAACACTAAGGCTTGTAGGACTTAATGAGGGCGGGGATCTTGAACTCTTCAAAAACTTACCGAGATGAAATTTGAGTGTACGTGCATTCATCTCAATTTCTCTGTCTGTGTGTTTCTAGGTTTTCCCTACTTAAACACAAAGATGACTTTTACCCTGGGTATCAGAAACATCTGCAAGACCGACTCTGCACCTCTAAAGGTATGTTTGCAAAAGCCATGCGGGAAAGCACATAGCCAAAGAGAGGTGAGAACTGAAGTTTGCAAACTTGGTTTAGGGAGCCTTCATAAGCATCAGAGGGTTAGGTTTGTTCTGAGGACAACTCCACAGGACCTGGATGAAGACGTGGAGTGAATGATGCCTTTCCCTCATACGGATTTACCCCCGAGACTGGGGAAAAAGCACATGTCAAAAAAAAAAAAGCTAAATGAGAAAAAAATTTCATAAAGATACTGGGACAACAAAGTTTTGTAGCCAGTATAGTCTGCTGAACAGAAAATCAGCAGGGACAAAGGGTACTGTTCTCATATCAACAGGCAGGCAGTTGAATGTCTCAGAACATGGGGTAGAAACATAAGACATTCAGACAACTTCCTCAAACAGCATAAGCTAAAATAAAGGAAAAGGTCAATGCCACTTAGTAACACGACTACATTTGTGAGACTGTAGTAGCAGCACTAGGTGATAGGAAGACCAGATGTATAAATTCAAGTGCCACTTCCCTTTACACTTGGGGACTTCCTGAACATGTTGGGAGGAATTTGAGAGGGGTTGAAGTTCTTCAGTTTTGGGTTTTTTTGACCTACCAATTCCTTCTCTAGGATTTTGCCCTACAAAAATAAACAAGTGTACAAAATATACCTATAAGATTACTAACTACAAAATTCATTATTGGAAGAGTAAAAAATGGAAACAGTAAAATATTCATCAATCGTGTTTTGCCATTTAGTCATTTATTCTCCAAAATTTTTGAGCATCTGCTATCTGCCAGGCACTTTTCTAACCACTGGGAATATAGCTATGACCAAACTAAACCAGGTCCCTGTCCTCAAGGAGTGTGCACTCTACTGGGGAAGATGAACCATAAAAAATTTTCTTTAGCATATCTATACTATAGAATTCTATGATATAGGTTTTTAATATTAGATACAATAGAATTCTATGATATAGGTTTTTAATATTAGATACATTTAGCTGTATTAAAACAAAAGGTCCTTCAAGATATAATACATAATATATAATTTTTACTTATAAAAAAAGTTATAGAAGATAATTATAATCCTCTATAAGTATAAAAAGAAAGTATATTAGAGTATTCATATGAAAAAATCAGGATGAATATACGTGACAATCTTTGAGCAGTGGATTGTATTACAGTGGAATTTCACCACTGAAAATGTTCATTTGATTTTTTTACAAGCAATATTATATTTATAGTAAAAATAAGCCATTAAAAAGAAACACTGTGTATAGAGGCTAAACCCTAGAAACATTTTTTTAAAAAAATTGTTATTGGGATCTCCTATTTATCCTGCAGCTATTGGACATAGGGAAATGCAGATAAAACTTTTGTGTATTTGGGGATACAATACAAAAATGTATAATTATGACTCAAGAATAATCCCTTAAGATCTCAACCAAATGAGAATACATATCACATCTTCTTTATCCATCCATCTATAGATGGACACTTGGGTTGCTTCCATATTTTGGCTATTATAAATAATGCTGCAATAAAGATGGGGGTGCATATGGCTTTTTGAATTAGTGTTTTTGTTTCCTTCAGGTAAATATTCAGTAGTGGAATTACTGGATTATATGGTAATTCTCTTTTTAATTTTGAGGGGAGCCTTTATACTGTTTTCCACAGTGGCTGCACCAATTTGCTTTCCTACCAAGAGGGCACAAGCATTCTTTTTTCTCCATATCCTTGCTCAAACTTGTTATATCTTGTCTTTTTCTATTAGCCATTTAGGCAGTGTGAGACGATAGCTCACTGTAGTTTTGATTTGCATTTCCCTGATGATGAGTGATGTTGGGCATTTTTTCATATGTCTGTTGACCATCTGCATGTCTTCTTTGTAAAAATATCTATTTAGGTCTTCTGATTTTTTTAAACTGGATTGTTTGGGGGTTTTTCGTGTTGAGTTGTAGAAGTTCTTTATGTATTTTGGATATTAAACACTTATCAGATATATCATTTGCAAATATCTTCTCCCATTTAGTAGGTTGCCTTTTCATTTTGTTGGTGGTTTCCTTTCTTGAACAAAACCTTTTTATTCTGTTGTAGTCCTAGTAGTCTATTTTTCTTTTTGTTTCCCTTGCCTGAGGAGACATACCTAGAAAAATGTTACTAAAGCCAATGTTAAGGACATTATTATCTATGTTTTCTTTTATGAGTTTTATGGTTTCAGATCTCACATTTAGGGGTTTAATGCATTTTAATATTAGATACATTTAGCTGTATTAAAACAAGGGTCCGTGAAGATACAATGTTTATTTTGTGTCTGGCGTAGGGAATTGATCCAGTTTCATTGATCTGCCTGTCACTCTCCAGTTTTCCCAGCACAATTTATTGAAAAGAATTTCTTTTTCCCATTGTATATTTTTGTCTCCTTCATCGTAGACTAGTAGAACATAGAGATGGGGGTTTCCTTTGGGATGTCTATGTTGTTCTGTGGATCTATGTGTCTATTTTTGTGGCAGTACCATATTGTTTTACTATAACTTTGTAATATATTTTAAAATCTAGGATGGTGATACCTTCAGATTTGTTCTTCTTCCTCAAGATTGGTTTGGCTATTTGGGGTTTTCTTTGTGTGGTTCTCTACAAATTTGGGGTTATTCTATTTCCATGGAAAATGCTATTTGTATTTTAATAGGGGTTGCATTGAATCTGTAGATTGCTTTGGGTAGTATGGACATTTTAACAATACTAATTCTTCCAATCCATGAGTATGATTTGGTTTTCCATTTGTTTGCACAACCTCAATTTCTTTCATCAGTATTTTATAGTTTTTAGAGCACAGGTCTTTCACCACCTTGGTTAAGCTTATTCATGGTTATTTTATTCTTTTTGGTAAAATTGTAAATGGAATTATTTTCTTAATTTCTCTTTCTGCTACTTCATTACTAGTGTATAGAAATGCAACAGGTTTTTATATATTAATTTTGTATCCTGAATCTTTACTGAATTATTCTAGTGGTTTTTTAGTGGAGTCTTTAGGGTTTTCTTTGTCATCTGCAAATAATGACAATTTTATTTTTTCCTTACCAGTTTGGATGCCTTTTATTTATTTTTTCCTCACCTGATTGCTGCGACTAGGAATTCCAGTACTATGTTGAATAAAAGTGGTGAGCGTGGACATCCTTGTTTTGTTCCTGATCCTAGAGGAAAAGCTCCCAGTTTTATCATTATTGTACATGATGCTACCTGTGGGTTTCTCATGTATGGCCTTCAGTAAGCTGAGGTATATTCCTTGTAAACCCACTTTGTTGAGGGTTCTTATCATGAATGGATGTTGAATTTTATCAAATGTGTTCTCTGCATCTGCTAAGATGATCATATAATTTTTATTTTTCATTTAGTTAATGTGGTATTCACATTGATTGATTTGCAGATATTCAACCATCCTTGCATCCCTGGAATAAATTCCACTTGATTGTAGTAAATGATCCTCTTAATGTATTGTTGAATACAATGTACTAATATTTTGTTGAGGATTTTTGTATCTGTGTTCATCAGTAATATTGTCCTGTAGTTTTCATTTTTTATATTTTCTTTGGTTTTGGTATCAAGGTAATGCTGGCCTTGTAGAATGTATTTGGAAGCTTCTTTCCTCTTCTATTTTGTGAAGTAGTTTGAGGAGAATAGGTAGAATCTCTTTTTTAAATGTTTTATAGAACTCACCTTTGAATCCTTCTGCCTCAGAATTCTGTTGGGAGTTTTTGATTACTGATTCAATTTTGCTATTAGACATTGATGTCTTCAATTTTCTATTTCTTTCTGATTCACTTTTCAAAGACTGTATTATTCTAGGAATTTATCCCTTCTAGTTTGTCCAATTTGTTGGCATATTAATTTTTCATAGTAATTTCTTATAATCCTTTGTATTTTCATGGCATGGTATCGGTTATTAGTTCTCTTTCATTTCTGATTTTATTTGGGTCCTCTCTTTTTGCTTGACAAATCAGCTTTATGGTTTATCAGTTTTGTTTATTCAGAGAACCAACACTTTGTTTCATTGATCATTTTTATTTTTATTTTTATTTTCTAAGTCTCTATTTCATGTTCTGGTCTTTATTCCTGTCTTCCTTCTGTTAACTTTGGGCTTTATTCTCCTTTTTCTAGCTCCTTTTAGCGTAAGGTTACATTGTTTGAAATGTTTCTTGTTTCTTGAGTTAAGCCTGTATTGCTTATAAATTTTTTTGCTATAAATTTCCCTCTTAGAACTGCTTTCACTGCATGCCAGAGATTTTTGACTGTTGTGTTTTCATTTTCATTTGTTTCCATGTGTTTTATTAATGTCTCTTTGATTTCTTCATTGACCCATTGGTTGCTTAGTAGCATGTTATTTGCCCTCCACGTGTTTGTGTTTCTTCCAGTTTTTTTTTTTCCTTGTAATTGATTTCTAGTTTCATATTGTGGTTGGAAAAAATGTATGATGTGATTTCAATCTTCCTAAATTTACTGAGACTTGTTCTGTGGCCTCACATGTGATCCATCCTGGAGAATGTTTCATGTGGTCTTTTAATGGCATTAGTAAGGTTATGGACCGCTGGGTTTCTATTTAGTGGTAGCAGGACCTCCAAAAGTGGTAGCAGTAATTCCTCACACAGGTAAGCATCAAATTTGAACTTATGGCCTCCGACTGAAGCGTGGTAGTAGGTTTCTGGTCCCTAGGTAAGACACACTGTGATCATTTATTTGTAAAACTGGACAAAATTCTTTCTCTTCCTATCTCCATGCCCTTTTGCTATGTGATTTTGAAGCTCTTCCCATAAAAAGTGGAATCTTTTTCTCCACTCTTTGAATCTGGGCTGGCCTTCTTCCTTACTTTGAACAATAGGATGCCAAGGAAATAGTATTATGATGGTCCCAAGCCTGGGCCTCAGGGGAGCTCATCCTTCTGCTCACTCTCTGGAGCCTCATGACTGCTAATGGCTAGAGAATGAGAAACCATGTGTATCAGTTTAGCCAGCCCTCCTGTCCCAGCTGAGGTCTCAAATCTGTAAGAGAGCCCAGCTAAGGTCAGCAAAGCCAATCCACAACCAACCACAAATGTGTTAGGGATGCCAAGTGAGACCAGAAAATTGCCCTAGAGGAGCCCAGCCTAAATGGCTGAGCACAGAACCTTTTCTTAAATAACTGGTTTTACACCTGTATATTTGCAATGGCTTGTTACATAGCAATAGCACCTTTTCCCTTTTGTTAGCACTTTTTGTAACTTTGTGGCAAATCATTAGTAATAAGTTGTTTCTGCATTGAATGTATAGAGTAATTTCTGTTTGCTTGACTGGATACTGTTACAAATGCTACATGTCTGTAGAATAGAATTCTATTCAGCCATCAAATTAATGTTGTAGTAGACTATGTGGATACAGGGAAATTATCACAGTATGTTTTCAGTGAAAAAAGAAGAAATTATAAAAAAGATGTGTAGTATGATGCCAAATTGGAGACATACACACACACAGTGATAATTATTACCTCATGAACTGATAGCTTTATATTTTGTGATTTTTTTCTTTTATTTTTAAAAATTTTCTAAATTTACTAAATGTTCTATGAAGGCATGTATTTCTTTTGTAATTAGAAAAAACTTCACATTGTTAATTTTTCAGGACGTCTAGATAGATATTTGGCGTGGGGAAGCCATGATACCTTCTGTAACTCCCTCTTTAGCAATATATTGTAAGTGACTTTTTAAAAATAGGTGACAAGAAACCAGTGTCTCACCTCTGATAACAGTATTCCAAGCTAGGTTGCAGTTACTCCTGTTGTCCTATAATCCATAATCCTACAGCAGCTTCTGAGGTGGGACATAAACCATTTTTTTCCTTCTGTCCTCTTCCTAAATATTCTGTCACCTCACCACATAGTGGCTCCTGAAACATCTTCTTGACATGTATCCCCTAGAGGTGTCCAGCTCTAGATAATTCATTCAGCAGATACATGAATCTTTGGTTACTGATAATCTTTTATTAAAAGGATTGCATGCTCTTACACCGACCCCAATACCTGTGATAAATACTGTGCTCCTGTAACATAAAAGATATAACTGATGGAGACTTGGCTCAGAAGAATTCAGCCAAAAAGATGATCGTCACAAGTATCCAGGTTCTGTGCAGTTGTTTACCATTTTTATTAATTTATATCATAATGTTTATTGGATGCTATTTTTGAAATCCAAATATTAGTGTTCATTGACTCCTGTAGGACTATTTTCCACACAATGGTGATTAATCTACTTTAATGTAGTTTCATTTAATAGAGAATTATCTTTGCACCTTAATAAACCAATATATAAAAATTAGTCCTTTGAAATTCCTTCTATCTAGTTGTAGTGAAATATACTTTTTTCATTTTATTAAGATTTATTTATTTGACAGACAGGAAGAGAGAGCATAAGCAGGGGGAGCAGCAGAGGAGAGAGAGAAGCAGGCTTTCCACTGAGCAGGGAGCCCAATGTGGGGCTTGATCTCAGGACCCTGGGATCATGATCTGAGCTGAAGGCAGACACTTAATGACTGAGCCACCCAGGCGCCCAGATCTGTATTTTAGATAGTCAAGCGTGCGGTGGCCAGCCCCATCTTATTTAAATGTAAAGTGGCAATGTTTAAGGTGAAGACTGGGCCATCATGGTTAAAATAGAGCAGAACATTGAGCTGGTTATCAAGGAGTTAACCTCTGAATTCGGTTGACACGCATAACCATGGCTCTGAATATTTTTTGTTAGAATCATTCCCATCAGTAAGCTGCTGACTTCTCATAACTGACTTATTTCATGATCATTATTAGAAACATGTACTAATCAACTGTTGGCATCAGGATGTGAACCCAAGTGGTCTGGTGTAGGAACCCAAACTCGTGAACTCAGGCTGCCAGGGTTTCCTTCTGGCCTCTGCGATTTACCAGTCTTCACATCTGTAAAATGGGGGTATTAATAGTACCTCCCTTTCTATCTTTATATGAAGCAGTATATGGGAAGTGTCTTAAATAGTTCTGATGTGGCGGGTGCTCAATAAGTGTTCATCATCATTTTGAGAACATTGCGGTGCCTTCTAATTGTGAAAGTTTAGATCTAAAAGAGACCTCAAAGATTATTAAGTTCACTGGTTTTCAACTGCAGTTCACAACCTCTTAGTGGATTTTGAAATCAGTTTAAGGGCTTACTTCTGTCATTTAATAAAGCACATAAGAATATAATAAAATAGAGATTATCAAAGTGCATTACTTGTAATAAGGATAAGTGTTGTCTCATGAAATATTTGTTTTAGAGTGATAGCAGACTTGACTGATGCTCTGCCCACATCCCCTCAGGTCTCTTGCTGGTTCTGCCCATTCCTCAGTGTCTTTGTGCTTTTCTCTTAAATTTCCCTGTGCTTCTTTAGAAAACTACTTTTCAGCTACCAGAGAGATACATTAGTCTAATGTATTTCTATTATTTATCTGTTGCTGCATAACAAATTTTTCAAAAACTTGGTGGCTTAAATGTAAACATTTACTTATTATTTTTTAAGATTTTGTTTATTTATTTGAGAGAGAGAGCCAGAGAGAAAGAGCACGAGCAGGGGGGAGAGGCAGAGGGACAAGCAGACTCCCTGCTGAGCAAGGAGCCCAAGGTGGGGCTTGATTGCAGGACCTGAAGATGAGGACCTAAGCTGAAGGCAGATGTGTAACTGACTAAGCCACCCAGGAGCCCCAAAATGGCAAGCATATATTATCCTACATAATTTCTGAGGGTCAGGAATCCCAAGAGCAAAATAGCTAGGTGGTTCTGGCCCAGGGTGTCTCATGAGAGAGTAGTAAAACTATTCAGTTGGGGCTGCAGTCCTCTCAAGGCTTGAGTGGGGCTGGAGACTCTGCCTTCAAACTTACTCATGCGGCTGGCTGCCTGTGGGCTGGAGGCCTTAGTTCCTTGTCATGAGAGTCTGTGTCATGGGCTTCTTCATAGGACTGCTCATAAAATGAGATTTTGCTTCCCCCAAACGCAGTGATCTGAGAAAAAGAGAATCCAGGATGGACGCCCCAGTCTTTTATACCTTAATCTGAGAAGTGACATACACTACTGCTGTATTTTATTGGCTGCACAGACCAACCATGAAACTCTTTTAGGAGGGAACTACACAAAAGTGTGAATACCACAAGACAGGAGTCATGGGGGGCCACTCTTGGGGACTGGCTACAACAGGTATGGTGAGCTGAAAGGCCTGGAGATTACAACTTCCTGGTGACCTGTAACCAGTGACTGACTAGGAATGAAATGCCAAAGCCCAGCTCTCTTGCTTCAAGGCAAGTCAAGCTCCTTGGTGTATTTTGTGCTCCAGAGGTCCCCTTGGATCAGGATGAGGCTGAGACTTCACCCAAAATCTTGCCCTTCATTGATTTCTGTCCTTTTCCTCCTGTGCCTCTTCTACTCCCATACGAGTTACCAGTTGCTCCTGGAAGCACATCCTTGATAAACCTCTTGCACTCAAATACTCATCTCAAGGTCTGCTTCTGGGAAATCCAGCCTAGGGTAAGGTGGGGTATGTGTGTGTGGACACATTTCTTGCTGTAAGTTGTGGTCAAAAACGTTGAATTAGAAAAAGAAACCCAACTCTGATCTATGTAAGTACTTTTATTTTACAACCACGTGAACTGTTGCCCAAACAGGTAAAATGATTAACTCAAGACTGCCCAACCCTGAGTGGTTAGATGAGCCCTTGATTTTATTTTGACTTCCTGTGCTTAGCCTGTAAAATTATTTCCACTGGATTGAATTCCAACTCAGACACTTGCTAGTTATGTGACTTAAGTGAATTCAGTCCCTCTGGGCCTTAGTCCCCTGATCTATAACATGGGAATAATAATTGTTTTGAGTAGAAAGAAGAAGGTGGACAGAAATGAAATCAGGGGTGCCTGGGTGGCTCACTTGATTAAGTATCTGACTCTTGATTTTGGCTCAGGTCATGATCTCAGGGTCATGGGTACTGTGCTCAGCAGGGAGTCTGCTGGAGATTCTCTCCCTTTCTCTCGCTTTCTCTAAAATAAGTAAATAAATCTTGTAAAACAAAAAGAAATGCAATCAAATTCAAGCTTCCTATTTACTGGCTCACCCCCCAGTTTTTAAAATTGTAATAAAATATACATAACAGGGGCGCCTGGGTGGCTCACTTGGTTAGCTGTCTGCCTTGGGCTCAGGTCATGATCCCAGGGTCCTGGGATTGAGCCCCACATCAGGCTTCCTGCTCAGTGGGGAATCTGTTTCTCCCTCTGCCCCTCTCCCTACTCGTCCTTGCTTTCTCTCTCTCTTCCCCATAAATAAAGATTACTGGGATGCCTGGGTGGCTCAGTCAGTTAAGACGATGCCTTCGGCTTGGGTCATGATCCCAGAGTCCTAGGATGGAGTCTCACATCGGGCTCCTTGCTCAGCAGGGAGCCTCCTTCTCTCTCTGCCTCTGCCTGCTACTCTGCCTGCTTGTGTTCCCTCTCCCTGACAAATAAATAAATAAAATATTTAAAGAAAAATAATAAAGATTATTAAAATATGAGAAAATTTACCTCCATAGCCATTTTTAAGTATATAGTTCAGTGAATCTTGAGCAATCATCACCACCACTGTATCCAGAACTCTTTCATCTTACATAACTAAAACTCTCTACCCATTAAATGCTAACTCCCATTACCCCCTCCCTAGACCCTGGCAGCTACCATTCTACTTCTTGTCTCTGTGAATTATAATTCACTGGCTTTTTGACCTTAACCAAATAATACATTTTCATGCTCTTTATTTTGGGTAAGAATAGACTAATAATTTCTAGTGTACAGCTTATGAAAATACCTGGTATATATGATCGATGGTAGCTGGAATTACTATCATGTACATGGAAGAGCTTTGTAAATTATAAAGCACAATATGAATGTGTATTATGGTTATTATAACACTACACCTAAATAGGAGACCAAATTCTACTTATTCATCTGGGGTTATGTATCAAAGCATTATTAATTTTTGATCAACCTCATGTCATTACTTAAATACAAACTATGTTAATAGTGTCACCAAGCTTGGTTTCCTATTTTTCTTTGGGAAAATAAGCAAATCAGTTTTTCTTTATGGGAAAACTATCTGAACAAACTTTTTCTAAATGAGTTATTTTATACTTCAAGTAATTTCTAGATATGCAGCATAAGCATTTAGATAAGCATAAAACGATAAATTATAAGTGTCCGAGGGCTTTAAGTTCTTTGTATTTCACAAACTGGTAATATTTCTGAAAATAAGGTAGAATTTGAAAATGTTCAGCCTCAAGGGATCCTTCTTCTTTGAGTAAAGAAGTGGAATGATTTTATAGTATGTATTAATATGAGCTTATCTCTCCAGTTAGAGCTATCATCACTCTGTCCTAATGGGTCAAATGTTTCACATTTTTAAGAAGATATAATTAAAAGGAAATGTACAGTGTAACATAAATTATAGCAGAAACCAGAAGAAAAGATGCTTGGAAATGTAATAATTTGAGACCTGGGTTTAGAAAGAACCTATTTGCACTTAGGTTAGCCTGTCTACAAATTAGAAGAATGAACTTGCCTACACAAGGATAGAAATAAAGCATGATTCTGGCTGAGGGACTATAAAACTAGTTTTGTTTCTTTGTGTTTTCTTTTTTAATTAAAAAAGCTGAGATCATTGAAAACTGTGTAAAGAAACAAGCACCCATATACATTTCTGGTGGAAAAGAGTATATATCTCTTATGAAAGGCAATTTGGCAATATTCATCAAAATGACACAGGCAGTTTTGGGCCCAGGAATCACACTTCTGAACGTGTACATGTGTGCATGCACTTGTCACTCATACTGGCAAGGGTTTCCTTCATACCTAAATAGATTATATAGGTACTATAGGCTCTCTACGCAGTTGGGGAGACTGGGAAACCTTTCCCAGGCATCAAAATGAACATTCATCTATTACACGTACGCACATACACATATATCTGAGGATGGATATGCAAGGTTGTTCATTGTTGCTTTTTTATTTTGGTAATACTTTCATGAGTACTTTATAGTTTACTGAGTATAGATTCTTTGCCTCTTTGGTTAGGTTTATTCCTAGGTATCTTAATGGTTTTGGGTACAATTGTAAATGGGATTGACTCCTTAATTTCTCTTTCTTCTGTCTTGTTGTTGGTGTAAAGAAATGCAACTGATTTCTGTGCATTGATTTTATATCCTGACACTTTACTGAATTCCTGTACAAGTTCTAGCAGATTTGGAGTGGAGTCTTTTAGGTTTTCCACATATAGTATCATATCATCTGCAAAGTATTATTTTGGTAATAAAAAAGCATGGAAACCATCCAATGTCCATTAAGGTAGAATTGGTTTAAGAAATTATGACATGGAGCACCTGGGTGGCTCAGTGGGTTAAAGCCTCTGCCTTTGGCTCAGGTCATGATCTCGGGGTGCTGGGATCGAGCCCCCTGTCAGGCTCTCTGCTCAGCAGAGAGCCAGCTTCCCTTCCTCTCTCTCTGTCTGCCTTTCTGCCTACTTGTGATCTCTGTCAAATAAATAAAAATCTTTTTAAAAAAGAAATTATGACATATCCATACAATAAAATGCTATGCATGTATGAAAAAATTGAGGATGCTTTTATGTGTTGGCATGTTACAAATTCTAAAATATATTATTTCTTTTAAAAGGTTTTGTTTATTGAGAGAGGGAGAGCATGAGTGGGGAGAGGGGAGGGGGAAGACGAGGGAGAAGCAGACTCTTCCCTGAGCAGGGCGTCCAAGTGGGGCTCCATTACATGACCCTGAGATCATGACCTGAGCCAAAGGCAGATGTTTAATGGACTGACCCACACAGGTACCCCCCTTAAACATATTATTAAGTAAAACTGGCAAGAGTCAGTACAGTGCATATGCCAATTTGGTGTGAAAAAGGAGGAAATACAAATATTTTGTTCAAATACTGGTAGGATAAACAAGCAATCAAACAATCCCACTTTGTTGAAACTGGAGGTAAAACAATAAAATGTGCATCTTCAGTTCTCCCCTTTGTATAAGGAAATATATGAATAATTGAAAAAAAAAACTGCTTCCCAACATTTGGACTTGTCTCTGAGAGTGTCAGACATCAGTCTCCCAAACCCAGAGGCACTTCCAAAGCTGAGTGGTTCCCTTGAAGCCAATTTTGTGTCTTCAAGATAGATGATGTGCTAAGGATTGAAAAACATTACTTTTATTCCATTCTTTTCACAAGTCCTCGGGCACATGAACGTATTTAGAATTTACTGGCTTTTCTCCTCCTTTGGGGACTCAGCCAGAGTGAGGCAGAAAGACTTTCACTCTTATATCCCCTTATAAAATTTTACTTTTCACTAGCAGAATACAGGATTAAGCATATCATAAAATTGTCCTGCACATCTCGCCACTTAGGTTAGAGGTTACCTCATTTAGTAAACCACAATTAAGCAATTATTCTTGTCCCGACATTCCCTGCTGCACCTAGCACAGGGCCTCATTTAACAGATGCTCAATAAATGTTTCCTGAATTGAGCCACCTGCTTTATTTTACATTGATAGAACCAGCCAGATGCAGATGAAATGTTAAAATGATTTACATTTCAATTGTGAAATTAAAATCCAGAACTACTATTTTCCTTTTGAAATAAGAAATACTTCAAAAGACCCCTTAGTTTATCATTTTAGAAAATATGCTCTTATGCTTTGATTCTCAACCCCTACATAAAAGGCAAAAGAATTTGCAATGCTACTATAATATAAACCAGTGTCAGGAACATGTATTAAATGTATTGAATTGGGGGGAGCCTGGGTGGCTCAGTCCATTAAGCATCTGACTTTAATTCAGTCATGTTCTCAGGGCCCTCGGATGGAGCCCCACCTCTGGCTTTCTGCTCAGCAGTCTGCTTCTCCCTCTCCCCTTCCCCACCACTTGTGCCTGCTCACTCACTCTCTCAAATAAATAAATCTTCAAAAACAAATAAGAGTATTGATTTGGTTTTTCAGGAAATATTTAGTCATCTTGTGTATTTTTTTATTTTTTCTCCCAATCCAAATTGGTAGTCAAGATATAATTGTACAAGCTTTCTAAAGTAACTAAATTATTGCTGGCTACTAGACAACTGTGATTGCCTTTTCATTTTCAAAACCTAGAGCTTTTCCAGAGTACGCCTTCTCATTAACTCAATTTGCTTCAAATTTGGTGTGTTCCATGATGAGAATCAAATAATTGGTGATACTTATACTATTGAAAGCATAAAATCTAGGTTCCTGACTGGGAGAATGTTTACATACTAGAAGGAACTATTTGCAAATTACATAGCTGATGAAAGTCTTATATCTAGACTACATAAAGAACTTTTACAACTCAATAATAAGACAAATAATTAAAAATGAGGAAAAGATTTGGATATTTTACCAAAGAGGACATATAACTGGCTTATAAGTATATGAAAATGTGCTCAATACCATTAGTCATTAGGGTAATGTAAATAAAAAGCAAAATGAGACATCACCCTGCATCCACAAGAATGGCTACAGTCAACAACAGACATTACAAACATTAGGGCTGATATAGAGAAATGATAATCTAATACAGAGGAGCAGATTAAATGGTACAGCAATTTTGGAAGAAGTTTGGCAGTATCTTTAAAGGTGAACATGTATTTTCCATATGATGCTGCAATTCCCCTGGGTATCTACCCAAGAAAAATGAAGCCAGTATTCACACAAAGACTTATATGTGAATGTTTATAGCAGAAATTATTTATGATAGTTAAGAACCAGAAACAACCCAAATGCCTTTCACCTGCAGAACAAACGAACAGATCATGGCATAGCCATACAATGCAATTTTGTTCAGGAATAAAAAGGAACAAAACACTGATAGATGCTACAGGATTGATGAATCTCAAAAACACTTTGCAAAGGGAAAGAAGCCAGACAGAGAAGACTACACATTGTGCACGAATTGGCAAATCTGTAGAGACGTAGGAGTAGGGATGGAGATTGACTAAAAGTGGGATTACCTGAAAGAAGCTGTCCATTTGGGGTGGTGGGGACTTCTAAAGTTGAATTTTGGTGACGGTTACACACTGTACATTTACTAAAAAACACTTAATTGCGTACCTAAAAGAAATGAATTTTATGATATAAAATCATATCTCAATAAAGCTGTTAAAAATGTTTTAAAAATTTAGGTTATAGGTGTTCTTTCTGATATTTTATCCTAAATTTTTTTCTTCCTTAATTTTCAAACTTAAATTTGAGGGTGCGTTTGCATATCTTATTTATTTTTTTAAGATTTTATTTATTTATTTGACAGAGAGATCACAAGTAGGCAGAGAGGCAGGCAGGCAGAGAGGAAGCAGGCTCCCCACTGAGCAGAGAGCCCGATGCGGGGCTGGATCCCAGGACCCTGAGATCATGACCTGAGCCGAAGGCAGAGGCTTTAACCCACTGAGCCACCCAGGCGCCCCTGCATATCTTATTTTTATTTATTTTTATTTTTTTTAAAGATTTTATTTACTTATTTGCCAATAAGAGAAAGTGAGAGCGAGAGAGCACCCAAACAGGAGGAGCCACAGGTAGAGAGAGAAGTAGAATCCTCGCTGAGCAGGAGTCTGATGGAGGACTCCATCCCAGGACCTTGAGATCATGACCTGGGCCAAAGGCAGATGTTTAACTGACTGAGCTGCCCAGCCACATTGCATATCTTATTTTTAAATTAAGGAATATGTGTTTGTTCATGAAAATTCAGAAAACATATACAGAAAATATATAATTCTATTCCCTAACCTAAACACTGCCCATATTTTGGTGGATACCTTTTGTAGAGGGTATCCATCATAGTCCTCATATTCATAGCTTCCCATTAGCTTTTGGATAGTTTTACCATAGTTGGGGGATATGATGGTTTACAACCTATCAGGGGCACCTGAGTGGCTGTCACTTGAGCATCTGTCTCTTGATTTCTGCTCAGGTCATGATCTCAGGGTTGTGAGACTGAGCCTTGAGCCAGGCTCCATGCTTGACATGGAGCCTACTTAAGATTCTTTCTGCTTCTTCTGCTGCTACTCCCCCTAAACCCCCTCAAAAAACAAGACAAAACAAAAATAACCCAACTAAATTATTATATTTGCTTACTAGGAATTACATGCTCATTTTGGGTAAGGTTCTGAGGGATATAGGGGAAGTCAGAATTAATACGAAAGCCTAAGGAATTCCAAATGTATAATGTAAGTTTCTTCTAGCTGAACTTAACAGTTTAAAGAAGGAGAAGAACCTGTATCAAGGCAAAAGCGGAAATTTGTGGAATTTTTATGATTTTATACAAAGAATCTTATCACTTGCTTGTACTGAGCTGAGATAGCTAAAACAAAACTCAAACTTTGATTCTTAGGCTAATGTATAAAAAACATTGGTTTACTAGATATTTTATATAAAAGTTATTTTTGGCTTGGGTGGGAGTAGAATCCCTAGAATTGGAACAGAGACCTGTAGGATACAGATAACTCAGCCCCCCAAACCCCACAGAGCCTTCCTTCCTCTCCTGGTTGATGAAGCTGTTCATTCCTTGAAGACTCTGTGACAACCTTACTGAGAGTGTTAACTTTAAAAGGAGAGAAAATTCCTTTTGGCTTCTTAGCTAACTGCCTCTGATTGTTGCCACACCTAAACTAGAATTAGGTCATGGCAGGCTCCAGTTGGCAAATTGTGAATTTACTAATGTATGTCGGCAATTTAATCACAATAGATTCAGTGAGTGCCATACCAAGGAAAGCAGAACAAAACACTAGATCCATCTGAAATCATTATTGAGGAAGCACTTAGAAGGAGGTTCTGGTTTCATTGTGCTAGCTTAAGATGCTAGAAGTGATTCCAGTGCTTTGTTCAGCTGGACTCAGTAGGGGAGTCAGGGTAAAGGAGGTTGAGATGCTAAGTTTCTTGGTATGATACAGGTGAAGGAGTAAAAAAGAAGATAGGAATTTTGTAGTTGGTTTGTTATGCTTTACCCATTCTTTCATTCAGTTCACGGTTTGAAACTAAGAGCCTGTGCCATAATCTCTTGTAGTGTGTGAGATATATAGGCTGTGAATCAAGTGCTCAGTTTTACATGTATTCAAAGCTGAAAATGATTAGCAATGACCCAGTGCTCATTTCCTGACCCTTTCCAGACACAAAATAACTGACACACTCTTTCCAAAGACAGAATGCAGGGTGCTCAATGATTTGATGAAGTGTGCTTCGTCTGTGACGAGAGACAACTTAATGCCCATTGGCCTTGGAAGGTGGTGGGAAAAGTATTTGACACTACTTTGCCTTTGCTGGCCACATGAAGTACCAGCCAGTTGTGGCTGCATATTAAGCCACAGACTGCAGGATGCACAAAATTGTCAGGTCCCAGTTGGTGGGATCAGAGGGAAATTAGAGTGTAGGTCAGAGATTTTCGGTGAGGGATGATTTTGCCCACTAGAGGATACTCGGCAATGCCTTGTAGACCTTTCCGGTTGTTGCAAATGGGAGGGTGCTACTGGCACCTAGAGACTGGAGACCAAGGATGCTGCTAAACATTCCGCAATGCCCAGAATAGCCCCCTCTCCCCCAACAAAGAATTATCCAGCTCCAGAGCAGAGGTTGGCAAATATTTTCTTTAAAAGGACAGAGAGCAGGGCGCCTGGGTGGCTCAGTGGGTTAAAGCCTCTGCTTTTGGCTCAGGTCATGATCCCAGGGTCCTGGGATTGAGCCCCACATCGGGCTCTCTGCTTCGCAGGGAGTCTGCTTCCTCCTCTGTCTCTCTCTCTGCCTGCCTCTCTGCCTACTTGTGATCTCTGTCTGTCAAATAAATAAAATCTTTTTTAAAAAAAGGCCAGAGAGCAAATGCTTTAGGCTTTGTGGATCATCTGGTGTCTATTTTAACCATAGACAACACTCATAAATGAAAGAGTCTGTGTTCCAATAAAACTATTTACCCAAGCAGATCATGAGCTGGATTTGGCCCACAAGTAGTAGTTTGCCAACCCCTGATAGATTAGCTTGAATATTATATAGTACTTTTGTCATTTATTGTATGATGCTAATAAACAACTATTTTACTGTTTAATAATGCTTTTTTATTTTGCAATAAACCCTTTTAGTTCCAATGAGTTTAAAAACATGAAACACATGATTATTAATGACAAATGAACTACTGAATTTCCAGTTGTCAAGAAAGTTGATCATGGGCATATAATTTGCACAAAATTTCTGGAGACATTTACCATTCACCTTGGAAGCCAAAATAATATAATTGTATAAAATCGAGGGACATGAATCTGTGGGATACATAAATATCTGTTTTGAATCTTAGTACTTTAAGATCTGAGGGTCTGAGGATATCAGTTTAACATGTGGTCTTCAGAAGATGTATTTATATATCACTCTGTAAGACATGACTTTTCATTTAGATCAAATAACCATTTTACTAAGTTAGTGTCATTTTTAGTCTAAGTTTTCATGTGCACATATTAAAAATGGAATGATACATGTTATTGTGTTAGCTCCATTAGTAGAACTGCAAAAGGAATTAAGTGAGGTTAGTTTTACACCAGTGATAGTGGAATCTTCAAATGAAAAACCTGTTCATAACAATGATGGTTTAATTTTATTTTCACAAAATTCATGGAACCAAAGTAAAGTTTTTAGAAGTTTGTTCTATCACAAGGATAAATACGAGGTTATTGCTAATTAATTTGAAAATTCAGTGAAAAAGTTCAACTTTGAAGATACAGTTGTCTTATGATACAATATGGAAATACTGTTTTGTGAAGCTCTGCATCATAGTTAAAACAAGGTTTTACTACTTCAAGATGCCTAGGGAGCAGAAGTGTATTTGGAATTTGTTGACATGCGCACATGGTTCCAAACTAAGTCAAAAAGCTATGCTATTATAACAAACGAAATTAAAAAGTCAGTTGTCAAGATTTACAAAGACTATAGCACATATATACATGGGGGCACCTGGGTGGCTCAGTGGATTAAGCTTCTGCCTTTGACTCAGGTCACGATCTCAGGGTCCTGGGATCGAACCCTACATCAGGCTCCATGCTCAGTGTAGTGTCTGGTTGTCTCTCTCCTCTGCCCCTCCCCCAACCCCTGCATGCTCTCTGTCTCTCAAATATATAAAATCTTTAAAACACACACACATGGGCACCTGGGTGGCTCAGTGGGTTAAGCCTCTGCCTTCAGCTCAGGTCATGATCTCATGGTCCTGGGATTGAGCCCCGCATCGGGCTCTCTGCTCAGCGGGGGGCCTGTCTTCCCCCCCCCCGCCCCGCCTGCCTCTCTGCCTACTTGTGATCTCTGTCTGTCAAATAAATAAAATCTTACAACACACACACACACACACACACACACACTAACTGAATTAAAAAACTTTGGTGATAAAGTTCAACAAAATATTTTAGCGTGGCAGTACAAGGTTTCTCTCAAACTGAGGAAAATGCATATAGGAAAGACTGAGAAAAAAATTTTAAATTAAAATAAGATTTAGTTATATTAATATTTTCAAATTTATATTTTGGCCTCCTTCCCTAGAAGGCCATAGTGGGCAATACCAAAATAATACTTCTCTGAGAGTGAAATGTCTGTTCCGGCAATAGTTACACAAACTGAAAAGTCAAGTCAATTTCTCTCCGTTTCCATCCTCTGACAATTACTGTATATCTTGCTAGTGCAGTTGCTTTTCTTTGATTTGTGCAAGAAGTCACCCTAATCTTTTAGCTTTATATGTGTAAAATGTGTACCACAAAGTCACAGTCTTCTATATTTTTTTAAAGATTTTATTTATTTATTTGACAAACAGAGATCACAAATAGGCAGAGAGGGAAGCAGGCTCCCTGCAGAGCAGAGAGCCCGATGCGGGGCTCGATCCCGGGACCCTGGGATCATGACCTGAGCTGAAGGCAGAGGCTTAACCCACTGAGCCACCCAGGCGCCCCCACAGTCTTCTATATTTATTCTAGGCTTCTTGCTGACCTTCCCAGAAAGCACTTAGACTTTTAAGAAATAGAGTGAGATACAGAACAGGTGACTAATGAGATAAACGGATGATCTCTCTCTGCTGCTCAGAGCTGTTGTTGAGGTGAATTTAATAAAGGAATCACTGAAGAAGTCATTAAGCTCCAAATACAGCCAGTTAAGCAGGTGAGAAGGGGAAAAGGGCCTTCTCCGCCTTCTACTGCTCTGCCCTGTGTTCTTTCTGATAGATGTTTGTTGTTTTCAGCCACTCAGTATCAGCTGCCAATTTCCAAGAGTTCTCCAATTTTATTTGGGGGAATACTTCTCTCCCATTAGGGTGGTTTTGGTGTATCATAATGCCAGATTCTTGCCTCCCCATTTGGAAACCAAAGGCATTCAGTCCTTACTTGCCTTGTCCATCTTAAGAGCCAGGATGGAGAAGTTGACCTGAACTTGGTTAATATATTGTCTCTCCTAAGACTTTGAATCTTAAGTAGTTGAGGCACAAAAACATTAGAGGTCATGCACTAATTAGTCACTTCCTGCTTGGAGTTGGTGGTTTTTGATTCTGTGCCTTAGGCCTGCACAGTGACCTTGATTTCTGAAGATCCCCAAGCATGACTTTTTAAACTTCTGCCTTCAGTTAAGTAGAACTTGTTTCAGTTACTTGTAAACAGAGAACCCTAAATGGCACTTCCTCCTTTAGCCATGTTGTCTTCTACATCTACCCCAAGCAAATTACTCTGCAACTTACCCACCATTCTTTACTGTAAGGCAGTCATTTCTTTTAAAGGTAATTTGCACAAAGGTGTTAAGGACTCTTCTTAAGGGTTTTAGGATGGTGAAAGCATCTCAGGGAGAAGGCAGTAGACAAGCTTTGAAGATTGGATGTTCAGACATTTGGTTCTCATAAGACTAGTATGAAATGCTGCCATTTATTGAATACTTGGCTATGTGTGTGTCATTGTACTAGGTAAGCACTTTTGAAAAAATCCCCATGGCAACATTTCAAAGAAGGTATTATTATATCCATTTTATAGATGTGAATATAGTGGCTTAGAACAGTAAAAGATTTTGTTCAAGATTACCCAGCTAATATTTGGAGGATCCAGAATTTGAATCTATGCTATTTAGCTCCAGCATCATTTTCTTAACCACTAGCATGTACTGCCCCTCTGTAGGATGGGTATTGTCTTGGGAAAGGATTTTTCTCTTTCAGTCATTCTCTATGTGTGCTTTTCCACCTCTGTGTGGAACTGGCCCAGCGTATGCACCCAAGTATAATGTGCCAACATGGACTCTGACATTTTTTCCCTGTGTGAAGCTGCGGAGCTTAGTTGGACCAGGCCAGCAGTGTCCTTCCGCAGTGGTTTCTATTAGGACTGAGCTATTACTTTAGTACATTACTGAAGTATAATTTACATACAGCAAAACGCAAGGGTCTTTTATATATCGATAGATAGATAGATAGATTGGAGAACTTTAACAAATGTATATATCATGTAACTATCACCCAGCTCAAGATGCAGAAGATAGATGCAGAGATAGAAATCTATCTCCCAGAAACATTTTTTACTGTCCTTTCTAGCCAATTCCTCCCCCCGTAGAGACAACCAGTTTTCAAATTGCCATCAGTTTTCTTGTTCTCGAATGCCACATAGAATCATATATCCAGTGTTTTATGTAAGGCTCCTTGCACTCAACCTAATGTGGTTTTTAAAGATCAATCCATATTGTTAGATGCATCTTAATGAGTTCCTTTTATTGCTCATTAGTTGTACTACTGTACCATGGAGTTTTTTGTTTATTCGTTTGCCTGTTGATGGACATTTGGGATATTTTCAGTGGATGGTTAGTCTGAATAAAGCTGCTCTAACTGTTCTTGTAAAAGTCTTTCTATGAATTTATGCATTTACTTCTTTTAGCTAATATAGATTCAGAAATGGAATTGCTGATCATGAAGAAGGACTAAAATACATCTCAAAAGAAACAAACAGGATGTAAAATTCTGCATTCCTATCAGCAATGTTAGAGAGTTTCAGTTGCTCCACATCTTTACCCACACTCAGTGTTTTTGATATTTTTTTTCTCATGGTTATATAGTTGTATCTCATTGTGGTTTCAGTTTCTATTTCCCTAATGGCTAATGATGTTGAGCACCTTTTACTATGCTTACTGGCAATTTGGATATCTTTTGTGAAGTGCTTGTTCAAGTCTTTGGTTACATTTTTTTTTATTACTGCTAACCAACCACAAAAGCATATGACCCCACACTTGACCAAAAACACAGACAATCTGTATTTTGCACACATGTCAGCATAACTATCAACTCAATGATGCTCAATATTTACACAAAGCTAAGTTGAGAGAGGTCATATTCATAAGGATTGCCTTGCATAAGATGTTCCTGTCTACTTTTCCAGGCCAGAGGTTTCCAACTGGCAGTGGTAGGCCAGCTCTGGCTTAACAAAAGTATTTTGTTCAGCTAGTATTTTAACTGATATAGTTGTTAATATATTAAAAATCAGGAGATAACTCCCTACAAGCCTGACTTTGTAGCCTCTTAAAAAATTGGAAAATCTGGGGTGCCTGGGTGGCTCAGTGGGTCAAGCCTCTGCCTTCAGCTCAGGTCATGATCTCAGGGTCCTGGGATCGAGCCCCGCATCGGGCTCTCTGCTCAGCAGGGAGCCTGCTTCCCTTCCTCTCTCTCTGCCTGCTTGTGATCTCTGTCTGTCAAATAAATAAATAAAATATTTTTTTTAAAAATTGGAAAACCTGGAAACACTGGGTATATTTTTTCCTCTTGGCAGCATCAGCTAAAGCTGAGTAGTGGTTATCTTCTTAGACTATGCATCCGGATCTCAGATTAGCATGGCTTCAACCGCCCACTCCTTATTGACTTATTCCCAATCTGCTTCCCTTGCAACTCTTTAGTATTTCCTAATAAGTGCTATGAATTAGATAACTCACTACATGGCCCTCTTAACTCTACAAATGCACAGATTTATGACTCAATGGCAAGAGACCTTATGCATTTTATATATTTAATTTTATTCCAGATTTAATCTTTTCCCTATCCTTATCTTTCTTTATCTTGAATTCCTCATTCCTCATTAAGGTATCTTGTAGAAAATTTATTTAAATTTTTTTTGGAGCAAAGCAATGTATTTTGCATCTGCATATCTATTAGGAATGGTTTCTAAGAAAGTAAAGCCAGCCATTAGCTGTAGACCTTAAGTAACTCGCTCTCTTCTCCATTTCAAAGAATATGGTCAAGGGGATAGAGGAGGTAGTAAAAAAAAAAAAAAGGTCCTCTTAATATTTGACATGGGTGAGAAGTTTCTCAGCAGGCCCTAGGCCTAGAGACTCTGAAGAAAATAAGACCCTTGGGGTAAATAAGAGTTTAGATGTGCACAGAATTTATGCACATCTGGTCTAATCATATTACAAAATATATCCTTCTATCACTATACACATACCAGAATGGCTGAAATTCAAAATAGTGATATCACCAATTGTTAGTGAGGATACAGAGGAAACTGGGTCACCTACACATTGCTGATGGAAATGTATGGTATAGCTGCTTTGGAAAAACTGTTGACAGTTTCTTACAAAACTAAACATTGTGCTTACCATACAGCCCACCAATTTCACTTTTGTGTGTTTACCCCAGAGAAATAAAAATTTGTTTTTACTCAAAAACTATACATGAGGGGCTCCTGGGTGGCTCAGTGGGTTAAGCCTCTGCCTTCGGCTCAGGTCATGATCTCAGGGTCCTGGGATTGAGCCCCATGCCTGGCTCTCAGCTCAGTGGGGAGCCTGCTTCCCCTCTCTCTGCCTGCCTCTCTGCCTACTTGTGATCTGTCAAATAAATAAATTAAAAAAAAACTATACATGAATGTTCATCTGGCTTTATTCATAATATCTCTAAGCAGAAAGCAACCCAATTGTTCCTTATTGAGTGGATGCTTAAACAGCTCTGGGACATCATCCATATCATGAAATACCACTCAGCTATAAAAAGGACTGAGCTACTGATATGCACAACAATTTGGATGGATTTCCAGGGAATTATGCTGAGTAAAAAAAAAATGGTAGTCTCAAAAGTTTACATACTGTATGATTTCATTTATATAACATTCTTGAAATGCAAAAGTCATAGAGATGGAAAACAGATTAATGGTTGCCAGGAATTGGGGGTTGTGGTAGTGATGGGAGGGAAATGACTCTAGCTGTGAAGGGTTCTTCAGAGATCCTTGTGATGGAATTTTTTTTGATCTTGTATGTGATGGTCATCACATGAAACTACATGTGATAAAATTGCCTAGAACTAAACACACACACAACTGTGTATAAAACTGGTGAAACCTGAATAAAATTGATAAATTGTATCAATGTCAATTTCCTGGTTGTAATATTTTTACTTGTTAGGTAAGATGTCACCACCACTAGGGGAAACTAGATGAAGAGTATATGTGATCTTTCTGTATTATTTCTTAAAATTTCATGCAAATCTATAATTACTTCACAATAAAAAGTTAAAAGTATACCATTATTTATACACAATCACTCATTAAAAACTTAGCTTCAAGCCAGTGCATTTAATACTATAGAAAAAAGGAGGGGCGCCTGGGTGACTCAGTGGGTTAAAGCCTCTGCCTTTGGCTCAGGTCATGATCCCAGAGTCCTGGGTTCAAGCCCCACATCGGGCTCTCTGCTCCATGGGGAGCCTGCTTCCTCCATTCTCTCTCTGCCTGCCTCTCTGCCTACTTATGATCTCTGTCAAATAAATAAATAAAAATCTTTAAAAAAAGGATTTAGGTAATTATGTATGATTCCATATACCTATATATCAGTCGTTATACCCCCTATCAGTCTGAAAAAGAACTTGTTTCAGTTATTGTGGCTGTGTAACAAATTACCCCAAAACTGGGTGCCTTGAAATAATGGCATTTGTTTTGCTCACAAATCTGTAGTTTGAGCAAGACTCAGTGGGGACAGCTCATCCTCCTCGTTTTGATATCACTTTTGGGGGCAATACTTGAAGACTGGGGGCAGGAGTCATTTGAAAACTCACTCGTATTTTTAGTGATTGATGCTACTTGGTTGGTGTTGAGATCATAGCTGGAAGTATCAACTAGAACATCTACACATGACCTCTCCATGTCAGTTGGGCTTCCTCGTCATGGAGACTGAGTTGCTGATAAGAATCTCCAGAGAGGGGCACCAGGGTGGCTCAATTGGTTAAGCATCTGACTCTTCATTTTGGCTCAGGTCATGATCTCAGGGTCCTGGGATCAAGCACTGCTCGGTGGGGAGTCTACTTGAGGATTCTCTCTCTCTCCTCTCCTTCTGCCCCTCCCCCTGCTCATGTTCTCTTTTTCTCTCTCAAATAGATAAATAAATCTTAAAAAAAAAAAAAAAGAAACAGAATCTCCAGAAAGATGGAGAGCTTGGTGGAAATTCAAAAACCTTTACAATCTAGCTTCAGAAGCTATTCAGTATCACTTCTGCCATAGTCACAGTCCTGCCCAGATTTAAGGGAAGTGAACATAAATCACACCTCATGATAGAGGAGCTTCAGTATCACAGTATAAGATGAACATGATCGGGACGCCTCGGTGGCTCAGTGGGTTAAGCCGCTGCCTTCGGCTCGGGTCATGATCCCAGCGTCCAGGGATCGAGTCCCGCATCGGGCTCTTTGCTCGGCAGGGAGCCTGCTTCTCCCCTCCCCTTCTCTTCCTGTCTCTCTGCCTACTTGTGTGATCTCTGTCTATCAAATAAATAAATAAAATCTTTAAAAAAAAAAGATGAACATGATCGAAGGGGTATATTGGTGTGGCCATCTTTGAAAAATGCAATTTAATATGGGGCCTGACACAGAGTAAATGCTCTAATGAATGAGAGGAGGGAGGGTGACTAACCAAATATATACTATCTTTTCTGTCCCTGCAGTACCTTTGCCCTCTTCTCTGCCAGAGCCCTTCATTTCTATTTGTTAGAGACTCAGAAATCTGTTAACACTTATGCCTTCTCCCTGAGTATAGTGACTAGTAGGATGGCTTCACACTGTCGACTTTGCTAGGCTGCACTATACATTTCAGAAATCCCTTTCCTATATGTTCCTGGTTATGGTGGGCCAAAAGAGAGATTCTTCTATGAGATGTGGAGGGAAGAAGGGAACAGCAGCCACCCTGGAGCCCACACGTATTGTCACGGATCTGCTAATTTCCCTCGCTGGCGTGAGACAGCGGCTGGGCTCTCAGCAGCTCCCCCCTCCCCTAATGCTTCCTTCAGCTGCTTCTATTCCTGGGCTAGCTGTGTGGGTTGAGTTCTGGGATGAAAGATCCCCAGCTTCTACAGAACAACCATTCCATTAAGGTTAGACACACGAACTGACAGTTTTTCAGCCCCTCCTTGTGGTCTTTAGCTTGCGTTTGTGGGTTTCAGCTCATTCTAGCTTCCCCTCACTGTATATCCATCTTCCCTTCCCCCACTGCCTGCTCTGTGGACTTTAAGCTCCAGCATCAGAAGCAAAGACAACAATCTTACAGAGACTGCTTAACTAGCTTCCACAATTGTGTAAGGTCAAATCCCTGTAACAAATCTCTTTTGTGCATGCACTCGCGCGCGCGCGCGTGTGTGTGTGTGTGTGTGTGTATGTGTAGCATGTAGTGGTTTTGTTTCTCTGACTGAACTCTATCGGATACAAAATTTGGCATCAGAAGTCCTCAGTTCAAATATGCAAGTTCCTGTGAGTTAACCTGTAAATCATGTATTGAGGTATAATTGACATCCATGTTGATTAATTTTTCATTCAACATCCATCACATACTACGTTGAGTCTCTTCCATACCTCTATTCATCTAGTCTTTTTATTTTCAATACAGACTATTTCTTTAAAAGTATGACTAAGTATTATTAACTTTTGATATTTTTGGAACCTGTTAAGTACATAGATGAGAAAATAAATTTGGAGGAAAACCTAGACCCCATTTTTCTACGGGGGAAAATGTTACCAGAGATATAAGCATCTATGGCTTATCAGGAATAAGTTTATTTATTTGGCCACTCTTCAAGAAGAATGTTGGGATTTCAAGCTATGGAAGAGATGTTAGGGTTGGGGGTCCTAGGCAGGTTTCTTAGGGGAATATTTCGGTATGTCCTATTGTTTAGCTTTCATGAATGCTGTCTTATGTCTTAGCTCCTAAGGAGCTGGAAAGAGGAAAAGAGAACAAGAGAACAAAGAGCCTCTTCATGCACATACCCCCACCCATTCCTGGGGCTGGTATTCGGTGTTCTTCTGCTCAGGCTCAGAGGAAGGGGAATTGAATTGATTAGGTAATTTGTACAAAGTGGTCACCATCAAACAATCTTGCGATAGTCTTGCTGAGGAGGGCTACTCAGCTGCTTTTAAACTGCATAAATCACAGCTCAAAATCTGTTGCACAGAGGGAAACATTACTGTGACTCATTTTTCCTTGAAGACGGATAAGCATCAGTTCATACATTTTTAGAGAGCTCGCATTTCTGTGTAGATGTGTCTGTTTTGCAATTTAAATATCTCATCTTTGAGTGACACTGAAAGGCTGCAGGATTCTGATGCTACTGGATGTGTGAGACCCCTAGATTTTGGTTAATTACATGTAATGTTCAGAGTGCCTAGAAGTTGCTTTCTTGATGCCTATGTTTTGAAAGATCACTTTGCAGAAACTCTGAGTTTTTAACACATCAAAGCATTGCAATGAAGAGAAACATATACCTATGTTTTATCTAAATTAGACCAACGAACTATATAGACACAAATGCTACACAACTGAGACACACTTGGGTGACTGTCTCGGTTAATATATTGAAATACTTCTTTATAGGTGGGTGAAGAGATGTTGCTGTGAGCTCCACAAACCCCTCCTTCCCCCCCAGTAACCTCTGTCCATCCTCTTGGAATGGACACCCCATTCCTTGATCCAGCAAATGAAAAGCTATTGTCCTCCACAGCAGGGTGTCTTTAGGACCCTAACCCAGGCACTCAGGTGGGTCCATGGTCTGGTGCCTTAGGTGTATACAGCTATTAAATATTTTGAATATCTCTTCTGTACACAGATGATATAGAGAGAGGGCTGGCATGGTAAGTTGGGAAATTTAAGTTGGAGTCCTTGCTTAACTTCCCTGGGCCTCATTTTCCCCCACTTATAAAATGGGAGGTTTGGACAAGATTAAATCTAATGACCCTTTGAGTTCTATGCTGGGATTCCATGATTTAGAAACATCTGAACTTTTTCCATTTTCACCTTGGAGGTTTGAAATCTTGTAGAGGGAAAAGAATGGCTAAAAGTAGTTTGGAGAGCTTGTTCCAAAAGGCTGGCTGCGCAGTGCAGTTGCCAGGAAAGAAGGCAGTGGAAACAAAACAGGGAACATTGCATGAACTCCCTGCACAACCATGCTGAGAAAACCATTTGCAATTCTGATTCTGAAACCTCTCCAAAAAATTCATATCGGAGCTGAACAGTGCCCGGAGAAGGGGAGCTAAAATGACTGGGAAAGCAGGGGGTCCCTCTACTGAAGGCAGATTAAAAGATTTCTTATTCTTCTGCCAGAAAGGCAAGGTTGCACAAGAGGTAGAGTCAAAGACTATACATTTGTGAAAGACATGGAGAGATAAATATCAACTTACTCATCAACCCTTATAAACAGCTCTTGAAGATTGAAAGGACTAAATTTAGAGACCTCTCCCCTCTGTACCCCTGATCAGGGTGTGAAGTAGGCTGATAAGTTTATGAAACTCATTATCCCCAAGAAGTACTATGAGCAATGTACACTGGTTCTAATAGGATAGGTGTTATTTCATGCTGGCAAATCTATAACCTATGCAGGAACACCGATGCTCAGGGCACATCATGGAAGGCAATTCTGACCTCTCTTTAGTCTAGTACGGCCACTATCAAAGAAAGAATGTAGGCCCAAATGATACCTAGGTGTGCTTCCAAAAGGACAATTCGCTTTTATCATTTTGCCCTTTTAAATTTTTCCTTGTTATTAATATTTTATAAATGTCATGAATGGACACTTCCAAAAAGAAAATTCAGACAGTTCAGAAGACTATGAAATGAAAAGTAAAACTTTCCCCTGACAACACACTTCTCCTCAGAGGTAACTGCACGAATAGGTACCTGTCTATTTCTCCTTGTGAAAAATATACGGATGATTGTATGCATTACAGTTTACTTCATAGAGTATCTTGGGCAACTTTCTGTATCAGTACATTTAAATTTACTTAATTCTTTTTAGTTGTTGTGTTATAATTCCATTGTGTGAATAAGCCATAATTCATTTAACCTACTGACAAAAATTGCCTCATTTGCAATGTTACAACGAGTATCTTGGTATCTCCCATATATCTTACACCTTGGTTCACTTGTTCGTTGGGATGCTCCTGTGCCAGAACTTTCTGGAAAAAGTACTGATATATTAAATTATATCACATGATATATTTTGATAAACTGACCAAATTTGTCCTCTAAATTCTACTCTAACCAATTGTTTATGAATGTTTTACATTCCCTACACTATCACAGTACAACAGTTCTTACAATTCCATGCTTTTATGCATCTTTTCCCAGCTAAATAGAAAAGTATTCAGTTAAATATATTCCTACTTTCCTAAGAGCACAGATGTTATGAGGATAGCAAAGTGATATAAATAAGCTTGAGGACTTGGAGAAATGCCATGTAACGATATCTCTACTGGCCAAATAGATTAAATTATGAAAAATTTTCTGATGAGTTTCATTTTCACAGTCCCAAACAGGGTATTTGATATGAATCTTATTTTTAAAATGTACTTTATTATGTATTTCATTCACAGAAAAAGTATACCTTAGCAAGTATAAAGAGTAAACACATGTGTAAAATCTTCTTTCTTTGTGGCAATGAGAGGTTGGATTGAACAGAATAATGGCAGTTTTCATTTCCATTGACCTGATCATTATAGAGATCACACAGTCTCCCCCTTTATTTAATCCTTCTTTGCCTAATCCTTTCCCTACCTGTATTCAGTAAAGTATAAGTGATTAATAGAGCTTATTCATTTTAATTTTCTGTTTTGAAGGAGTTAATTTCAACGAATGTGATGGGTTTGTTTAAATTCAGAAGCTAAGGGGTTAGGGTGTTATATATGCCAGGATTATGTGCACATTACTAAGAAACAAGGCTTTATATCCAAGGAATAAATCCCTAGTTGTGAATCTTTCAGCATTCAAAAGCAGATGGGAATGTATATGATAGAGTGGCCCTGGAGGGAGACTTGGTGAAGGTATGTGTGCGTTGGGGAGGTGGGGCAGTGATCCATATGCTTCTGAAAGACACCTGCTGCTCCTGAGTATGCAAAATGATGAAAACATGCCAGAGCTGTGATGCTGGCTGATGGTAAGAAATAGCTCCTTTCTGTCCTCCTCCTCAGCCTGAAGCATACAGACCCAGAGACCTTTACAAGCAGGGAAATAACCTGGATATTCCATACCTGAGCCAGTTCCCTCCCTACTCTACCCTAGCTGCATCCTCCTACTCCACAGAAACATAGGTCTTTCTGCATCTGATCAAGAAGGAGGTGTTTTTCCAGCAGGAATGCGAGGTCTAGGGTAGAAATTTCAGCTAGCTTATGGCTCTGGGCATTGGTGTGCTACTCCCTGGTACTTTGGTTTTTATTACCATGGCTACACTTCCCACACCCTGTGACCATGGGCATTCACTGGCTTCATGTTGCTTTCTCATTTGAACACCATACAGCATTTTTTAAGCCCCAGTAGTCAGAGGCATTTGTTTGCAGAACCCAATTCCCATACAAAATAAATAAATAAATAAAAATCACTTCCTCTTTTGCAAGGCTGCCAATTTGTTTTCTTCAAGGGACAATTATGTCACTGCCAAAACCACACTGATAAATAATCTCCCTGTATTTGAATTTTAAAATGAAGCCCTCCAGAGGGTTAGGCTCAGAAAGGACCAGTAGTAGCTTACTTTGCTGGACTGAAGCTCAATTTAAAATTCACATCTTAATAAAGAGAACTTCTTTCTTTCTATTTTGGACTAAAAGAGAGAACATAATGATGAAAAGGAATTAAGACCTACCTCAGTAATTAGGGAGTCCCAGTGGATTAGACTTACTAATGGAAACCCAATTAAAACACATTTTTGAAGGGTTTTGTTAGAACTGGTAAACACCCCAAAGCTAGTTCTAGAATGTCAGCTTTTTTTTCTTTTATGTTTACAATTATATTTGTGTTATATGTTGCATACCAATTAGGAGTAGAAGAAACCAGCGTCTATTAATCAATTTTTAGGCAATGCACAGGTCCCTAGCACTTCAGAGCCAGATATGGTTTCATAATCTGCTTGTAGTTCATATGTCATGACCCATCCTTTCATTAGAGAATCCTGTCATTAATAAAAGAGTCTACATTGCTTCATTTGTGTCTGCAGATCTGAAAATTCCGTACTTAGTAAGTTCACAGCCTCATTGCCAACAGGCAGGCACCTGCCAGGTTGAGAGGGTATAGCCATCTGGAACAGCATAGAACAGGGTGAGGAAAGCTTTTTCAATTTGCAAAGAAAGAAATTACTACATAAAAGGAGCAATATGGAACCAAAAAAAGAATGCCTCATCTACCCCCCTGCTATCGTTAATCTGAAAATAATTCAGTCCTTTGGTTATTTTCAAGGAGTTTTGGAAAGGAGACCCATTTCCTAGTCCCCATGGCTACAGAGATTGCTGCAGTGATTATCATACCTTCCAAGGCCTCTGGATTCCTAGGGGCTGTTGTGTGGTTCAGCTACCTCTGACTCATAGATACGTGCTGCTGAGAAGCACCTTGATGTCCTCACTGCTGAGAAGCCCAGCATGAGGGTTTGAGAGCCATGGACGCAAGATGAAATGCTGTCTTGGGCTCATTGCAGGTGTTACCACTCTCAGTTTTATCTCAGGGACAAGTCAGAAGACTGGAATGGTAAAGGCTATGCATTTTTAATGCTGTCAGTCTGAAAATATAACGAAAGGAGGCTTTTATTAAATCCACTCATCGGCAGGAGTCTTTCTGGGGGTCTTCATGGTGCCAAAGCAATGAAGGCTCAATTCAGTGATTAATCAGCCAAGCTGGTTGTCTTAGTTGTGTTTCCCCCAGAAGCAGACCCCAAGAAAAGTATCCAAGTTCGAGCAGCTTGTTTGAGAGGTGACTCCTGAGAATACTGTTAGGTGACTGGGGGAGCAAGACGGGGAAAATAAGGAAGGAAATAAAGGGTGAATTTTCCAGCAAGATCACTGTGGAATCCCAAGGGAAACCTTGAAAGATAATGTAGAACAAGAATTCACACACTATAGCCTGTGGGCCAAATCCAGCGTGGTTTTATACAGCCCACAAGCTGAGAATGGCTTGTATGTTTATTAATAGCCAAAAAAATCAGAAGACTAATATTTCATGCCATGTAAAAATTATGCAAAATTCAAATTTCAGTGTCCATAAATAAAATTGTATTGGAACATCACCACACACACTCATTTGTGACTTGTTTATGGGTGCTTTCACTCTACAACAGCACAGTTGAAGAGCTGTGACACAGACCCCGTGGCTGCAGAGTCTAGAATATTTACTCTCCAGCCCTCTGCAGAAGTAGTGTGCTACCTGTGATGTAGACACACACTTCAGGGTTATCCCACTGGGGAGGTTTGAGAGCTGGTGTCCTCATCCAGTTCCCATCCATCAGCACACGAGTGCTCCTGGAGGGCTTTCATTTCCCAGTGCTCATATAGCCTGCCCTACAGAACATCCAGGAATTCTGAACTCTCAACTCCAGATGACATAATTTCATATTTTCCCTAATTAAACATGAAAACAGACATTTTGTAAATTCCCAGTCTTCTCAGTCCCCCAAAAAACTCAGTCCTATTCTGATCCCAACAGCACAGAACGAATTAAATGTTCTTTTCTGTGTTCCAGTCATGGATTGAATTAAGCAATCTAAGAAGTTACACAGAAGGGCATTAGATTAAAATCATGCTAACTCTGAGGAGCAGGGCTGGTGGTGTGAAATATGTTTTTTCCATTGACAGCAGTCCATGATAATGAGTAAGTCGAGGCTGAGCATGTCCTCTTCTTCCATATAACCTCACCAAGTAGCCACTTAGCATAATATGAAAACCTAAGTGGAAGTTAAGTTACATATTTAATTTTATAAATAACAACATTTTGCTTGTAAATAGCCAAAATTGAAACAAAAGACAGAAGCATTGGCCAAGTAATTGTAAAACAAAATTGGCTTTTGCCAAGGCAAAACTTGTTCTGGTACCGGATTATAAATATCACTTGTTCTCAAAACTATATATCCTCTGCATAGGTGATTTTAAATGAAGCCAGGGGACGCCTGGGTGGCTCAGTTGGTTAGGCGGCTGCCTTCGGCTCAGGTCATGATCCGAGCGTCCTGGGATGGAGTCCCACATCGGGCTCCTTGCTCGGCAGGGAGCCTGCTTCTCCCTCTGCCTCTGCCTGCCACTCTGTCTGCCTGTGCTCGCTCTCACTCTCTAACAAATAAATAAATAAAATCTTTAAATGAAGCTAGTACATAACCACGTTCATACAGCCTTATGCACTAATTTACTTAGATGGCCAAATACCACCAAACTCTCTATTTCTTTAAAAGTGACAATAGAAACACAGCTTAGAATCCAAAATGAACAATTCAGAAAAGATTAAACTGAAAACAAAATCAGCTTCTTATTCATAAACGATTTGGGTTCATCTCTAGTCAGTAAAACTGAGCACAGTTGTATCCTCAAATAAAGTTGTTCAAGTCTCTGGAGTTTTTGATATTGTTATCTCCTAACATAACAGTATATTGTTAAAGATAAAAAAGTCTATTTGTCAAAGCCCAGGTTCAAAGGTAGAACACAGTGTATACTTCAGTGATCTTGTACATGACCTTCTTATTTTATACTGTACACCCTAGAAAACTCCCAGATAAAGTGTTGCCAAATTTCAAGTCTGTATAAACTTCCCCCTGCTGGGTGCCTGGGTGGCTCAATTGGTTAAGCAACTGCCTTCGGCTCAGGTCATGATCCCAGAGTCCTGGGATCAAGTCCCACATCAGGATACCAGCTCCACGGACAGCCTGCTTCTCCCTCTGATGTTATCCCCTCTCATGCTCTCTCTCACTGTCTCTCTCTCTCTCTCTCAAATAAATTTAAAAACAAAACAAAACAAAAAAAACTTACCCCTGCTAACTCGAGGGTTAACTTTTCTGTCTTGGAATTCTCCCATTGACAAGATAAGTCTTCTGTGCAAAGCTATCTCAGTTTTCCTGTCTTAGGTGGAGGATGGTTGGTGATAGTAGGATAGGAAAGTACTGATCTTATCTACAGTGGCCTGGCTTTATTTTTCTGGCTTGCTATATGTATCTGTTTTTCTAAGGCTAGAAGATACATTTCCTCCCATTATTTAAGGTGGTTCCTCAGATTCCATTCATTTATTCATTCATTCATTCAACTATTCATTTGATAAATCTTTGAGTTCCAACAATATGTCAAGCAATATCCCCTCATTTCCTCCTGCCACCACACCCTCAACTCCCACAGACACCTCTTTGACTCATCTCAGGTAAAGCAGGTAGGCAGATGGAGGAATGTAATGCTGGGCTGGAATGGTCCGTGTGACCACAGCCACCAGAACCACATGCAATCTCCACAATGTTAGGTGGTACAGAGAGAATCTGGAGCTTAACTCCAGGACTGAGAAATTCTGGGTTGAATCCCTTGGAAGAGCTCTTCAGGAAACCAAAGTGATTTTACCAGCAAGACTTACCTTCTGGACCCTGAAGGCCAGTAGGTGGCTGAGTAGGGCTGGCTGTCTAAAGAAATAAAAATTATTAAGCATTGCAGGAGGCTGGAGTTTTGGCTGAGATTTAGGCAGTATAGTTTTCTGGTTAACAAGATGGCTTTGGAAATGGATGACAGCTGTAGTTCAGCTCTATGCCTATAATATCAGTTTTGTGATCAATATTAGGAGAATATTATCTGTGTCCTCCATTAGGTCAAACTGTGTGGTATATGGCCACAAAAATAGAAGTTTCTGCTTCCTCTCTTCTTTAAATCATACCTAAATGTTTTTCTTAGGGTTCCAACCTTAGGCTAGTGGATTTGTAAAAAAGTTGATCTATTCTTAGTGTGCCAGTATTATGCCTTTTCCTCCTTTATTGGATCTTTTTCTTTTGAACAATAATTAGCCCCTTATTTCCATATCTTTAGAAGGACTCCATTATACGATGCATCAAATCTCGTTGATACCTGTGAGATCATATATACTTCAGAACATTAAAATATTAGATTATCTTTTTATTGCTTTTAGTTATAAATACTCCTCAGGTTGTTATATTGTAGGAATAACAAACACCTGCTAAGCACACTGTAATCCCTCCTTCCTGCAGTTCGGCATTGCTACTCAGACACAGCCTTCTGAATTGCAGCTTCAAAATACTTCTCAACACAAAGTTCAGGAAACCTCTATCAAGATGAAGTCTGTTTGCCATTCTTGGTATTTTAGGCTATGAATCCTGTTCTTAGGGGTTAATATCAAGAAAATTACTTTGGAGATAGGTTTGAGCCAGTTTTTAATTTGGAAGGGATGAAAAGAAGGAAATAGAAGAGCAAATAGAGCATTGCTCATATGAAGCAATGTTTTTCCGAGGAGAATGCTTATTGGATTTAATTTCCATTACAGCAGATGGATTCTAACGTTTAAACAGAATCTCTTGGGTTTGAAGAGACCTCTCGTGGATCATTTAGCTCATATCTCAGCACTACCACAAGATAGATCTCATTATTTTTCTTAAATCCTATCTTAAAAATGAATGGGTGTCTAATGAGTCTTTAAATTGTGATTTTACTATCTCCTCTGGATGTATGTGCCGTAACCTCTGTATTCTAATAGCTTCATAGCTTCTGTATTTTAATAGCTACCAATTACTCTCTAATATTTATCTTAAAATTTCCCATAGCTTCACAAGTCCTTTGCTGCATCCTTTATGCTTACTCTGCCTTTAACCTTTCAAACTAATCCAGTGGGCAGTCACAGGTGGCAGTCGCTGAGTAAGAAACATAAGCCATGGATGTTATGGATAGACTGGTCACTGTAACCCCCCTTGGACTTAATACTATTCCTGACTAGTTCTTTTTAGAACCCCACCTTCCCTAACTCCAAAAGCATGGAGGACGCTTGTTAATCAGACATCTGTTCCTTTGGATTTATTACTATTACTCCGGTCTTGGCTTTTCTCACTTGCTTGCTCCTCCATTTCTTTGTACTGTGGGCTGCTTCAGCCAGGAATCCCTGTAGTGTTTCTTCCGACTATTCAACACTGACACTCACATGGGGGTGATTCAGACAAATTCTTCTAGAGCCTCATTTAGAATGTTGATATTAAGGCATGATTATGTCTCGACTGTGCATACCCAGGTCTACTAATTAGGGTCCTTATCACCCATAGATGGAGTGGGAAGTTATCTTTGTGGTATGATTTGAGTGGGTATCCTCTATAATCAGAAATATCTTCCCTACTCAGGAGAAGTGCTGGAAATTCAATCACTGGAGAGCTTTTCTCTTGATTAATCATAAGGCATTCCAAGATTCTCTTTTAAAATGCTGATGAAGTAGAAGGGTTAACTCATTAGGTCAAAAACTCTTTAGTATGAATTAGATATTTTTAGCTCATTTCCTTCCCAAGTAGGTGGTAGTTGAGCACAAGTAGTATAATGGAGTCCTTGGGAGAAGTGATGCTGAAAGGGAAGAAAAGACAGCACAGTCATTTTGGAAAAGCACTGAAGGAAGATTTTCCCTACTTCATCACGTGGTCATGGGCTAACCTGAATCAACTCTCACACCCATACAAGTAAGACTTTTTCATTGTGTTTCCTTAAGGCTTGGTTAAAAATCAATATCTCTTCTACTTAGCAAGTGTTCTTTATTCATTAGTCCTACCTTTGGCTGCCTGAGATTTCAAAGATTATCTTCATGCCATCTTATTACCAGGACCTGGGAGGCCTTTCTTCTTTTTCACTGTCCATCAAATCTCAGCTTCCCCTCAAGCTCAAGATCATTACATAACCCCCATAAAGCCTTCCGTGAGACTTCAAAGCTAATATATCTCTTTACTCTCAATTTCTTTAGCAAAAATTACTCTAGGGAATGAAAATGAAGAGGAAGCTAACTGTGTTCATTGAGTACCCACTATGTGCCAGGCACTATGCTAAGCACATTTCAGAAGGTATCTCATCTTAACATTCACAAAAATTATAACACACAAGTGTGATTATCTCCATTATATAGTGGAAAACAAAAATGAGAAAGGATCTGTAACATTCCAGAATTTAGGAAACTAGGTCCCAAATCCCTATCATTTCTCTGCCTATTGTTTGCATGGGAAGTTAGCATACATAGCTTTGTACTGATTTTTTTTTTAATGTGTGAGGAAACCACTGTGTAACATGATTTAATACTCTCTTTTACTTAAAAATTTTTGAAGCTTGGGTGGCTCAGTTGGTTGGGCGGCTGCCTTTGGCTCAGGTCATGATCCCAGCGTCCTGGGATCGAGTCCCACATCGGGCTTCTTGCTCGGCAGTGAGCCTGCTTCTCCCTCTGCCTCTGCCTGTGCTTGCTCCTGCGCTCTCTCTCTATCTGACAAATAAATAAATAAAATCTTAAAAAAAATTTATAAATAGTGAAAGAGATTAAGTACAATTAAGCTGAGGATTATGGAAACTCAAAAGGGAAATCCACAGGGATTGCTATAGCACGATCCTATATTTCATGCTAAAATAGTGCCCATCCTTCTGATTGCAGCTCCCACAAATGGATAGGTGTGCCAGTGTATCATTCCCTACAGCCTTCAGGACAGGCCAGTGCAGCTTAGAGGAACTCAAAGCCCCGAGCCGATTGCTGGCCATGGCACTCTCTTCCGACTTGTCCCAAAATGTCACACATATTATTATCACTTTTGATGTGTGATATAATATAGAAATGGTAGAAAATTATCCTTCTAAAGAACTATTCTTATAAAGAAAGATTTCAGAGTGGTATCTCCTTACTTGTGGTCATGCATAGCTTTCTTAGCTGACAAATGAGACACAAGGCAAATAATATTAGTTATTTGGCCACCTAGTTTTCTTGTAATTTTGAAGCACAAGGCTTTGTACTGCAGAGTAGGTAAGATGAAAATGGAAAACAAAAAGATCTATTCAGTTTAAAGGAAACAGAGATCTGTCTGGAAAATTGCCCTTTGCCTAACGGGGAAAGTGAAGGAGAAAGATGTTGTCTTGTGTTCTTAAAGGAAGCCATCAGATTAAGGGAATCTGCAAGAGTCTAATTCCAAACCAGCCAGAGCTCAACAGTTTTTTTAGTATCTAGAGGCTTGGAAGGTCCGTGGGTGAGATGAAGTAAAATTTTCCTGAGAAAAGAATGGAAATAATTTATTAAGGAATTATTGGTGACAAGTAGCTTTGATTCAGCATTGTGCCATTTTGTCAAAGTGTCTATTGTATTTTTTCACTAGTCACTCCAACTTTCCTTTTATTAGTATTTGCATATTTGCATAAAAGTATATATATTTTACTTTTAATATACCTCTATCAATCTATTTGAGGTGAATCTCTTGTTGGTAACATATAGTTGGATCTTGTTATTTTTAAATCCATTCTGATAATCTCTTTTACATTTAAATTTAATATAATTATTGATGTTTGGATTTAGGCTATTATATTATTTTGTGCTTGTTCCCTCTGTTTTTATTTCTGTTTCCCTTTTTCTGCTTCCTTTTCAATTATTTTAACATGTTTTAATATTCCATTTAATTTTTTCTATTGTGTTTTTTACTGTCTATATAGTATTTTTAATATTCTATAGGTTATAATATACATACTCAACTTTTCAGTCTGCTCAGAATCAATATTTTACTATTTTAAGTGGAAAAATATTAGCACCATACAGGTCCTTTCACCGTTTATATTATGGTTGCCTTTTTTGTAGTATATCTACATATATGAAAAACTTCATCTGAAAAATCAGAAAACTTTCATCAAAAATGCATCAGAAAATGTGATAAATTTTGCTTTCAGTTATCGAACATGTTTTAAAGAACTCAACAGGAGAGGATATTCTGTTTACCCAGATATTTACCATTTTGTTGCTCTTCTTTCATTTCTAATGTTCCAAGTTTCTTTCTGTCTGAAGAACTTCTTTGAGCAATTCTTTCAGAAAAGTTCTGCTGACAAGGGACTTCCAGTCTCCAGTTCCACATGTAAGGAGCTTGGAAGCCGCTACTCCATTTTAACAAGTGAAAAGTTGAACAGACTGAAAATCAGCTCTTCTTAGACCCATAAGAAAAGGAAGGACATAGGGCAAGCCATTGCCCCCAAGATTGGAGACAGAAAGGCAAATAAAGGGATTTGCAGCTTATTGGAGCAGAGACTCACTAGCAGAAGCCATTGTGGAAACAGTGCTGGGGTAGGGAAATCTGAATTGTAATTGACAAATTGCTAGAAGATGAGTGTTGGAAACTCTGAGAGCTAAAAACCCTAGGGGATCCACTCATAAGGGAACCCCTACAATATTGTGAGATTTACCACCAGAAGCTCAGCCAAGTTCCCACGGTAAATACCAGAGAAAAATCCTCTCAGGCTTCCAGCAGGGGATGGAGAAAAGGAACCATTTTGAAATATGCTAGAACACTCTGTTCTTAACAAGGCCTGTTCTCAAAGAAAGCTAGTTAATCACAATCTAACATGCTAGGGGTATTTTCAGACCCTAAATGATTGAGAGAAGTGGAATACCCAACCCCAACACACTCTAGCCATCCTGTTCCACCCAAGAGGCGAGAGGAAAAAAAAATTGAGAAACACTTGTGAAGTTTATAGTCCAGAGGCTGACCCCAATCATAGGGTTACAGAATGCTTTCCCTTTCCCCACACCTCACCACTACATTACTAAAGGCCTATTTACAGCAGTTCCTTTTACCTGGTACATCATATCTGGCTATCAAACACACACACACACACATACACACACCCTTTACAAGGCACACCAAAAGGCAACACAAGAAATTCAAAGAGGCATAGCAAGAATCAGAACCAGACATAACAGAGATTTTGGAATTATCAGACTGAGAATTTAAAACAACTCTGATTAATATGCTAACTCTGATTAATATGCTAAGGGCCCTAGTGGATAAGGTAGATGGCATGTAAGAACAGATGAGCACAGAAATAAAAATCCTAAAAAAGAACCAAGAAGAAATGCAAGAGATAAAAGATACTGTAACAGATACGAAGAATGCCTTTGATGGGCCTATTAGTAGACTGGACCCAACTGAGGAAAAAAATCTGTGAGCCAGGCGATAGATCAATAGAATGCTTGAAGACTAAAAATCAAAGAGAAAAAGACTAAAAACAGAACAGAATATCCAGAGAATGTGGGACAACTACAAAAAAAAGTAACATACCAGTAATGGTAATGCCAGAAAAAGAACAGAAAAAATATTTGAAACAATTTGATCTAGAATTTTTCCAAATTAATGTCAGATATCAAACCATAGATCTGGGAAGCTGAGAGAACATCAAGCAGGATAAATATTAAAAAAAAAACACCAACCAAACAAAAAAACACCCTACAACTTGGCATATCATTTTCAAATTGCAAAAAATATAAAAGATAAAGTCCTGGAGATGCCAGAGTTACAAAACACCTTACCTATAGAGGAACAAAGTTAAAAATTACATACAACTTCTCAGAAGCCGTGCAAGCAAGAAGAGAGTGTAATAAAATATTTAAAGTGTTGAGAGAAGAGAGAAACACTGATCATGTAAATTTATCTTTCAAAAGTGAAGGAGAAAGAAAGCCTTTCTCAGACAAACAAAAATTAAAGGAATTTGTTGCCAGTAGACCTGCCTTGCAAGAAATGTTAAAGAAGTTCTTTGAAATAAGGAAAATAGCATGGGTCAGAAACTCTGATCTATGTAAAGATAGGAAGAGCATCAAAGAAGGAATAAGTGAAGGTAAAATAATTTGTTTTTAATTTTTCTTATGCTTAATTCATCTAACAGATAACAGTTTGTTCAATATAATGAATTCAGTGTATTCAGTTGTGTATGTTTAAGTGCATATATGCATATATACAACTCTTTTTCTCTATATATATGCTTATGTATACTTAAATGTAAGTGAAATTAATGACAGCAATACTACAAGATATGGGAGGAAGGAATTAGGATTATTTTGTTATTATAAGGTACTCACACTACCAGTGTATTGGTATAGTGTTATTTGAAAGAGGAACTGGATTAGATGTAAATGCATATTGCATACTCTAGAACAACTACTAAAAAAAGTTTTTTTTAACCCATTGAGCCACCCAGGTGCCCTAAAAAAAGTTTTTTTTTTTTTAAAAAGAGACATAACAGGGGCGCCTGGGTGGCTCAGTGGGTTAAGGCCACTGCCTTTGGCTCAGGTCATGATCCCAGAATCCTGGGATCGGGCCCCGCATCGGGCTCTCTGCTCCATAGGGAGCCTGCTTCCTCCTCTCTCTCTGCCTGCCTCTGCCTACTTGTGATCTGTCTGTCAAATAAATAAAATCTTTAAAAAAAATAAATAAAAAATAAAAAGAGACATAACATATGCTAAGAAAGGAGAGAAAATGGAATCATATGAAATGCTCAATTAAAACCATATACCACAGAAAAAGAGTGGAAAACAATCAGAGGAACAATGGCAACAAATAGAAAACAGTAGTGCATATGATTAACATTAATCCAACTATACCAATAATCATTTTAAATTCAGTGGTCTAAGGGGCGCCTGGGTGGCTCAGTGGGTTAAGCCTCTGCCTTTGGCTCGGGTCATGATCTCAGGGTCCTGGGATTGAGCCCCATGCCCGGCTCTCTGCTCAGCGGGGAGCCTGCTCCCCACCCCTTGCCTGCCTCTCTGCCTACTTGTGATCTCTATCAAATGAATACATAAAATCTTTTTAAAAAATAAATAAATTCAGTGGTCTAAATGTACCAATTAACAGAGACTTAAGAGAAGATCAAAAAACATGACAACTTTATGTTTTCTACAAGATACCCACATTAAATATAAAGACATATCTAGATTAAAAAGTAAATAGAATGTTTTCTTAATTTTTTGTTACTTCATTGTTAGTATATAGAAATGCAGCAGATTTCTATATATAAATTTTGTATTCTGCAATTTTACCAAATTCATTTATTAGGTCTAATAAAACAATCCCATTTATAATTGTACCAAAAAGAATAAAATACCTAGAGATAAATTTAACCAAGGGAGTGAAAGACCTGCACTCTGAAAACTATAAAACATTGAAGAAATTGAAGATATTGCAACAAATGGAAAGATATACCATGCTCATGGATTAGAAGAATTAATATTGTTAAAATGTCCAGGGACGCCTGGGTGACTCAGTGGGTTAAGCCTTTGCCTTCACCTCGGGTCATGATCTCAGGGTCCTGGGATTGAGCCTCGCATCAGGCTCTCTGCTCAGTGGGGAGCCTGCTTCCCCCCTTCTCTACCAGCCTCTCTGCCTACTTGTGATCTATGTCTGTCAAATAAATAAAATCTTAAAAAAAAATAAAATGTCCATACTACCCAAAGTAATCTATAGATTCCATACAATTTCTATACCAATAGTATTTTTTACAGAAATAGGCCAGATAATCCTAAAATTTATATGGAACCACAAAAAAAAAACCCCGAATAATCAAAGCTACAGTAAGAAAGGAGAACAGATAAGGAGGAGTCAAGATGGCGGAGAAGTAGCAGGCTGAGACGACATCAGACAGCAGGAGATCAGCTAGATAGTCTATCAAACCATTCCGAACACCTATGAATCCAATAGGAGTTCAAAGAGAAGAAAAACAACAATTCTAGAAACAGAAAATCTATCACTTTCTAAAAGGTAGGACCAGCGGAGAAGTGAATCCAACCCAACGGGAAGATAGACCCCAGGGGGAGGGGCCGGCTCCCAGCAAGCGGCGGAGCACAAAATCAGGACTTTTAAAAGTCTGCTCCATGGAGGGACATCGCTCCAGAGGCTAAACTGGGGTGAAGACCTCACGGGGACAATGTGGACTCAGGTCCTGCGGGGTCACAGAAGGATCAGGGGTGTCTGAGTGTCGCAGAGCTCACAGGTATTAGAGCAGGGAAGCCGGCTGCGGAGACAGAGCCGAGGTTTCCTAGGGGTCTGTGACACGGACCGGTGCTCTGTGGCATGGGCTGGTGCTCTGTGCGAGGGGTCCCCACAAGATCCGGGGAGACTCCGACCCGGGAGAGCTCAGGGATCTATGGGGTTCGGAGACTCCAGGTGGGACTCTGCCAGAGACAGAGACGCTTGGTCACAGGCTGGGTGAGCTCGGAGCGCTCCCAGAAGCCAGTGAGACGGGACTGATTACGCACGATTTTCTCCGAGCATGGCCGGAGGCTGGGGAGACGGGAGTGATTAAACGCTTTTCTCTGAAGGCGCGCTGAAGACTGGGGCCCCTAGCTCTCGGCTCCTCTGAACCGGAGATTGGGAGGCCGCCATTGTCATTCCCGTCCTCCGGAACTCTACGGAAAGCGGAAAGCGTTCAGGGAACAAAAGCTCCCGAAAGCGAACCTGAGAGGACCTTAGCCCGGCCCCTGGTAAGGGCGGTGCAACTCCACCTGGGGCAGAGACACCTGAGAATCACTACAACAGGCCCCTCCCCCAGAAGATCAAAGAAATCCAGCCAAGACCAAGTTCACTTAACAAGGAGAACAGCGGATTCTTATCTGGACAAAATGACAAGGCGGAAGAACTCACCACAAAAAAAAGAGCAGGAGACAGGACCGAAGGCTAGGGACCTAATCAATACAGACATTGGTAATATGTCAGATCTGGAATTCAGGATGACGATTCTCAAGGTTCTAGCCGGGCTCGAAAAAGGCATGGAAGATATTAGAGAAACCCTGTCAGGAGAAATAAAA
>RCUC01041559.1:0-69962 GCA_003697995.1 Taxidea taxus jeffersonii | reverse complement strand
ATTTGTTCCATTTCTTTGAAAAAATTGGATGGGATTTTGATAGGCATCGCATTAAATGTGTAGATAGCTTTAGGAAGCATAGAAATTTTCACAATATTTATTCTTCCAATCTATGAGCATGCAACATTTTTCCATTTCTTTGTGTCTTCCTCAATTTCTTTCATGAGTACTTTATAGTTTTCTGAGTATAGATTCTTTGCCTCTTTGGTTAGGTTTATTCCTAGGTATCTTACAGTTTTGAGTGTAATTATAAATAGGATTGACTCCTTAATTTCTCTTTCTTCTGTCTTGTTGTTGGTATAAAGAAATGCAACTGATTTCTGTGCATTGATCTTATATCCTGACACTTTACTGAATTCCTGTACAAGCTCTAGCAGTTTTGGAGTGGAGCCTTTTGGGTTTTCCACATATAGTATCATATCATCTGCAAAGAGTGATAGTTTGACTTCTACTTTGCCAATTTGGATGCCTCTAATTTCTTTTGGTTGTCTGATTGCTGAGGCTAGGACTTCTAGTACTATGTTGAACACTACACCTAAAGGAGCACGAGAAAGAACAGCAAAGAAAGCCTAAACCCAGCAGGAGAAGAGAAATAATAAAGATCAAAGCAGACATCAATGAAATAGAAACCAAAAAAAACAATAGAACAAATCAATGAAACTAGGAGCTGGTTCTTTGAAAGAATTAATAAGATTGATAAACCCCTGGCCAGACTTACCAAAAAGAAAAGAGAAAGGTCCCAAATAAATAAAATCATGAATGAAAGAGGAGAGATCACAACCAACACCAAAGAAATACAAACAATTATAAGAACATATTATGAGCAACTCTATGTCAACAAATTTGACAATCTGGAAGAAATGGATGCTTTCCTAGAGACATATAAACTGCCAAAACTGAACCAGGAAGAAATAGAAAACCTGAATAGACCCATAACCAGTAGGGAGATTGAAACAGTCATCAAAAATCTCCAAACAAACAAAAGCCCAGGGCCAGATGGCTTCCCAGGGGAATTCTACCAAAAATTTAAAGAAGAATTAATTCCTATTCTCCTGAAACTGTTCCAAAAAATAGAAATGGAAGGAAAACTTCCAAACTCATTTTATGAGGCCAGCATCACCTTGATCCCCAAACCAGACAAGGATCCCATCAAAAAAGAGAATTACAGGCCAATATCCTTGATGAACAAATATACAAAAATTCTCACCAAAATACTAGCCAATAGGATCCAACAGTACATTAAAAGGATTATTCACCACGACCAAGTGGGATTTATTTCAGGGCAGCAGGGTTGGTTCAACATCCACAAATCAATCAATGTGATACAATACATTAACAAAAGAGAGAACAAGAACCATATCATACTCTCAATAGATGTTGAAAAAGCATTTGACAAGTACAGCATCACTTCCTGATCAAAACTCTTCAAAGTGTAGGGATAGAGGTCACATACCTCAATATTATCAAAACCATCTATGAAAAACCCACCGCAAATATCATTCTCAATGGAGAAAAACTGAGAGCTTTTCCACTAAGGTCAGAAACACGGAAAGGATGTCCATTAATACCTATTCTTCTTAATATTAAAAAAAAAATAGACAAGGAAAGAAAGCTTCCAAATTCATTTTATGAGGCCAGTATTACCCTGGTACCAAAACCAGATAAAGACACTATAAAGAAATAAAACTGTAGGCCAATATCTCTGATGAACATAAATGCAAAAATCTTAAAAAAAAAATATTAACAAACTGAATCCAACAATACATTTAAAAAAATTCACCACTATCAAGTGGGCTTTGTTCCTGTAATGTAAGGGTAGTTTTATATTCATAAATCAATCAGCATGATAAATCACATTAACAAGAGAAAAGATAAAAACCTCACAATCATTTCAATAGATACATAAAAAGCATTTGACAAAGTATATCCATTCATGATAAAAACTCTCAACAGAGTAGGTTTCAAAAGAACATACCTCACCCTAATAAAGGCAATGAAAACACACAGTAATACCATACTCAATGGTAAAAAACAGAGTTAACCCTCTAATATCAGAAACAAGACAACAATGTCTACTCTTATCTCTTTTATCGCACATAGTACTGTGAATCCTAGCCACAACAGTTAGACAAGAAAAAGAAATAAAAGGCATCCAGATAGATAAGGAAGAAATAAGACTTTCACTATTTATAGATGACATGATATTATGTATAGAAAACCCTAAAGACTCCACCAAAAAACTTCTAGAACTGACAAATGCATTCAGTAAAGTCACATTATACAAAATAAAGAAATCTGTTGCGCTTCCATACACTAATAATAAAGTAGCAGAAAGAGAAAGAAAAGCTGCATTTATACTTGCACCAAAAAGAATAAAATACCTAAGATTAAACTTAACTAAGAAGGTAAAAGATCTGCAGTCAAGAAACTATAAAAACTGATGAGAGAAATTAAAGATGATGTAAACAAATGGAAAGATATTTCATGCTCATGGACGAAAGAACCAATATTGTTAAAATGTCCATATTATCCAAAGCAATCTACAGATTTAATTCACCTCTATCAAAATACCAACAGTATTTTTCACAGAACTAGAATATTCTTAAAATTTGTATGGAAGAACAAAAGACCTCCAATAGCCAAAACAATCTTGAGATTGAATAACAAAGCTAGAAGTATCACAATTCCAGATTTTAAAATATATTATAAATTTGTAGTAATCAAAACAGTATGGTGCTGGCACAAAAATAGACACATATATCAATGTAAAAAGAACAGGAAGTCCAGAAATAAACCATGCTTTTATGGTCAATTAATCTATGGAAAATAAGGCAACAATATACATTAGAAAAAAGACAAGTCACTCCAACAAATGGTGCTGGGAAAGTGGGACAGCTACATGTGAAAGAATGAAACTGGACCACTTCTTACACCATACACAGAAATAAACCAAAATGGGTTAGAGTCCTAAATTTGAGACCAGATGCCATAAAATTCCTAGAAGAAAATATAGGTAGTAATTTCTTTGACATTGGCTATAGAAACATTTTTCTAGATATGCCTCCTCTGCCAAGGAAAGAAAAGCAAAATTAAACTATTGGAACTACACCAAAATAGAACGCTTCTGCACAGTGAAGAAAACCATTGACAAAACAAAAAGTCCATCCACTTAAAGAGAGAAGATATTTGTGAATGATATAGCCAATAAGGGATTAATATCCAAAATATATTAAAAATATAGATCTCAACACACATACACACACATAAACTTTTGATGGGAGTGCAAATTGATGTAGCCTCTGTGGAAAACAGTATAAGCTTTCTCAAAAAATTAAAAACAAAACTACCATATGATCCAGTAATTCCACTACTGAGTATTTACCCAATGAAAATGAAAACACTAGTTCAAAAAGATATATGTACCCCTATGTTTATCACAGCATTATTTACAATAGCCAAGATATGGAAGCAACCCAAGTGTCCACTGAAAGATCAATGGATAAAGAAGATGGAGTATATATATACTATGAAGTATTACTTAGCCATAAAAAAGGAATGAAATCTTGTCATTTGCAACAATATGGATGGACGTAGAGTGTATAATGTCAAGTGAATTAAGTCAGTCACAGAATGAAAAGTACCATATGATTTCACTCAGCACTCATATGTTGAATTTAAGAAACAAAATAAATGAACAAAGGAAAAAAGAGACAAACAAAAACCAGACTCTTAAATACAGAGAACAAATTGGGGGTTACCAGAAGGGGCTGAGTTTGGGGGAGGGGTGAACTAGATAAGGAGGATTAAAAGTACACTTAGCTTGATGAACACAAAGGCAGTTAGATTAAAAAATTAAACATTTTGCTGTTGAAACAAACACATAGGGCCTACAGGCTGTTAGTTTGTAATTAGTGGTCTAAACTAAGGTGTTGTAAATAGGAATGGAAAGGAGAGAATACACAAGAAAGATAGAATTAATAAGCTGTGAAAGCATTTGATGTATGATGAGAAGGAAAAAACTGCATCAAAAATAGGGATTAGGTAGAAGATAATATGTGTCATTTTGATTATAAAGAGGGTGTCAACAGAGTGACTACGACAACTTTGCCAATAGGGCAGCTGGAAGTGTTTATATGGATTTCAGGAGAGGAGCCAGAGTTAGAGATGGAGACTTTAAGAGTCATGCTGAATATGGGGCGTTACCCAGAGAGGGTGTAGAACAAGAAGAGAAAAGAACCAAGAATAAAGCCTTGGGGAACAAGGCTACATGTTAGAGGTGGCTCAGTGGGTTAAAGCCTCTGCCTTCGGCTCAGGTCATGATCTCAGGGTCCTGGGATCGAGTCCCGCATTGGGCTCTCTGCTTGGCAGGGAGCCTGTTTCCTTCTCTCTCTCTGCCTGCCTCTCTGCCTACTTGTGATCTCTGTCAAATAAATAAATGAAAATCTTTATTAAAAAAAAAGAAAGAGAACACTTAATTTGCAACTAAAGAGCAGAACCAGGAAAATACAGTATCCCAGAATCCAAAGTATGTGAAAGTTATAAGGAATAGCATAGTCTTAAAAGACTATCAACTTGTTTGGCACATACTAGGCATGTGATAAAGATTTACTGAATAAATAAATGATTCCAGAAAGGATCCATAGTGGAGAAGATAAGAAAATCAGGCCACATCAGAGCCCTTTTCAGTACAAGAGCATCTCAGTAACTGGGTATCTCAAATATAACTCTGCAGTGTGTGAGTGATGCTATAACTTTACAACTTTATCTGATCTGTTTGGTAAGGCTCAACAAATCTCCTTCTTGGATGATGATCATTTTCTTTTGAGCTAAATGGCTTTTTGATCACGTATATTTTAAAAGTGGGAAATCTCTGGCTTTTCACCAGTATTATAACTCAGTTGGTTTCCATCATTTTCAATCAGGCAGTTTCAAGGACTGTAGAAATTTTCTTCATAATGGCCATGAAACCTTTAAATGAGAAATATTTAATCTCAACCAATAACTGTACTCATTTGGGTGTGCATTTTTATTGACAAACATTCTTTTGTGTGAGAGCAAAAAGATGTTTTTAGAGAAAAATGAAGGACATTTTCTCTCACCCATGGTTTCTACTATTATGTAGTGAGACCAGAATTCTCAATGTAAAAGTTTTGGTAAAGCAGGCAACATTAAAATTTAGTGTGTTCTTTAAAAAAAAATCACAAAACTGAGAGAAACAACATAGAATCTCATAGAATACAGGAGACAAAAGAACAGAGGATCTGAGAAGCGTAGGCTGGGCAGACACAGGTAGAAGCTTGTATCTTTAGATTTCATTCTACCAAGCTATATCAAGTCATACCTTTGTTCCAGGGATTCACCCTGACATCTGGTTAGCCTGCTGAATTGTGCCAATGCTTCGCTTTAAGAAAGTTTCCATATAAAAAAGCAGTCACTATTCTCTAAAAAACTACCTTTCAAGTTTTGTTTCATGTTTTTGCCTTATGAGTGCCATATGCCGTTGAGTGGTGAATAAGACACAGATGCTCATCCTAGAAGAGATAAGAGAATTACTAATTCATATGCCAGGGAGCGCAAATCAATACATGCAAGAGTTCATGAGTGGTACACACTAAGTGTTTAGCAGGAAACAGATTGCTCCCAACAGCAGAATCCAGAGAAAGCATCTGTAAATAGACAACATCTGAAAAGCAAATAAAATAGTAAAAGATGAAAAGAAACAATGGCAAGGTAGAGAATGACTCAAAGGCAGAACCAGCACAACCAAAGACAGGTAAGCAAAGGAGCAATGCATGTTCAAAGAATCATCATAGCAATACCAAGGAGTTATAGTACAAGGTTCCTATTGGGGATAAGCAGCAAATATAGACTGAACTCAGTGGTTTTTAAATATATATGTATATACACACACACACACACACACACACACACACACACATATATATATATATATATATATATGTATATATATACACACATATATATCTGTATTGGGGGAAGGCTTTTTAAAAATAAAGTTTTCTGGACCTGCCTTCAGAGATTCTACTTTATTGGCCTGAGGTATTTCTGAGGAATTGGGAAGTTTAATAGGCATCTTCAAGGAATGCTGATGCATGTTGTCAGAGTTCACATTAAGGAAACTTTAAGTTAGAAGGTGATGTCCTAGTAGGAGTCACTAGGTTTCTTTAAATTTCAAATTTCCTTAATAACATTAAGATATTTTATTAGAAGTAATTCCACTTAAGTGAAACTCTTCTAGAATGGATATATTTTATAAAGCAAATTATGCCTATAATCCTAACTGGAATTAATTATTTCAAATGAAACAGGAGAAAAACACTAAGCAAGAGTGCTTTAAAACTTTATATATAAATAAGATGACCATTTTTTTTTCAATCCGTCTGAGTCTATATAAAGGTCACAAATGAGTTTTTTTCCCCTGAGTTTGGGTAAATTAGGAAACCACCTGCTGTTCTGTTTAAAAAATTAGCTGTTCAGTTCACTGTCTAGGAGATCTTTGGTTACTTTGGTTTGAATGTTCATAGGAATGAAATCTGAAATGTTGCCACATATTCCATTCGGACAACATCATACATTTATAAGCTTCCAGCATTAGATAATCTCAGTTCACAGATGTGTTTCAATATGTAGGCATGGGGTATCGGCAAATTTTTGCCATCCAAAAGAAGCCTTGAAGGCCAGAAACCAACTCAAGCAAAAAAGAGAGAGAGAGAGAGAGAGAGAGAGAGAAGTCAGATTTTTCTCCGCATAAAAATAAAGTATATTCCAGCACAGCAAACAGGAAGACAGAACACACATAAACCACAAAATGTTTTGGATGTTGTAGGAAATAGAACATTGGTTTCATTAGAAAAGTAGGTTGAGGTCATATGTTTTAAAGGGCCTTGAAAAATAATTATAATATAATTAGAACCTATATAGTGATTGCTCTGTGCCAAGTACTGTTCTTAAACCCTTTACATACATTAACTTATTTAATTATTACAGCAAACCTTTGGCATACGTACTATTATTAATCCGATTTTATAAGGAGATAGAGCTATTGGGATATCAGGAATGGGTTTCAGTCATGATCAGATTTCTATGTGAGAAAGGTATTTATGGCTGCAATGTAGAAGATGTCTTAGAAAGGATAGGGACTAGAGAGAGAAGATTAGGAAAGATACTAGTATAATAATTCAGGCAAGATTTAATCAAAACTCTGAATTAGACCACTGAAATGGAAAGAAAGAACAAATTCAAGAGAGAGATCTGAGGCAAAGTGACCATTCTATGTAGTCAATTGGATTTCAGGTTTAGAAGGAACAGTGAAAGAAGGATTATTAATTATAACTTCCAGGTCTCACTTGGGGTTATAGATAGACGTGGTGATATTTATCAGGACAAGAAATGTAGAAGGAAGCATACTTTATAGGTAATGAAAAAAATTCATTTTGGATGCATTGTATTGTGATTCCAGTAATATACCAGAGGTAAATATAAAGCAGACGTTACCTGTCCAGATGTAAAAGTAGGAGAGATATCTGAGAAGGAAACAGATTTGGATATCAACAGCATTTTTACTTTTTATCTTTGGCCTTCTGGAGTTCCTGCCTTCATTACTACTGTCTTGATTTATTAGTAAGAATCATGTTTGTGTGAACAAATGGTAGAATTCTTTGAGAGCAGAAGATGTTAGCACATAAAGGCAGCTTAAAAATATACCAAAGCTTAGGGCCAGCAATGCCTTGGGTTGCCTGGCCCTAACTGCTACATGTTAGGGCAGGAGGGATCCAACAAGTTCTATATGGAGAAGTAGGAAGTATCTGAATAATGAATGTCTATGCCAGATCAGTATTTATCAAGCTTTATTGTGCACAGAAATGACCCTGGGAACCTTGTTGAAATACAGATTTAGATCCTATAGGTTTGGTGTGGGACATAAAACTACATTTATATCAAACTCTCAGGAAATGGCAACACTGATAGTCCATGAACCATACTTTGCATAGCAACAATCTGGATAAGTGCTGTCCAACAGTATATAATGTGAACCACATATGTAATGTGAAATTTTCTAGTAGCCACATTAGAAGAGCAAAAAGAAACATGTGAGATTAATTTTAATATTAAATTTAATTAACTTAATATATTCAAATATTATAATTTCAATATATAATATTGAAATATTAATGAGATATTTTACATCACTTTGGAAAATATTTTGAAATTTGTTATGCAGTTTACACTCACAGTTCATCTATTTCAATTTGGAGTGGCCACATTTCAAGTACTTAAAAGCCACAAACGGACAGTGAAGGCCCAGAGACTCTGTTTCAAATCAGGTGTCATGAACCTATGATCAACAACCTGAAATAATTCCTGTGAAATAGACTTCAGTTTTCTACAATGAATTTGAGAAATTTCATCTTACTCTATTCATAGTTATTATGCTTTGTCTTAATTTTCTTTTTCTTTAAGATTTCTTTAATATTTATTTTAGGGAGAGAGAGTATGAATGGAGGAAGGGGCAGAGGGAGAGAATCTCGAGTAGACTCCCTGCTGAGCACAGAGCCCAACTCAGTGCTCAATAGCAGGACCCTGAGATCATGACCTGAGCTGAAATCAAGAGTCAGCTGTTTAACTAATGGAGCCAACCCAGGCACTCCTGCTCTCTTAATTTTCAACGTGAAGTTAAACAGTTCCTTACTTCAGACAATGTTCACTTTCAATCTCCATATAGTTGCCAAATATCTGATAAACTCACTTCAAACCAGGCCACTTAAGAAACTGAACAGGTAGAATAAGCACCAGAGTAGGAGTATGGAGATATAAAGTTAGGCCCAAGAGAGTTTTGCTCCCACCTACTTGCTTGTGACTTAGGCCACACGGTTTCCTGTCTGGTAAAATATGGAAAGGTTGGACCAGATGATCACTGGTTCCCCCCAGTTCTCATGATCTACTAAACTGCATTTAATACTATGCAAAATGAGCATATTATAATCACAAATCAACAGTCGAAGCAGCAAATGGGCATAAGCCAACACTTCTAGGTCCTGTGTCATTTCAACAATGTATTAGTGCTGTTGACTAATGAGCTTTGAATAAGAATCTGCAGTGAAATATTTTCTAAAAACTGAACTTTAATAGTCAATCAACAAAGAAAAGTAGCCTTTGCTATGGCAGCAGTGACCTGCAAGAATGGAGTTTTGATAAACACTGCTCAGTAATTCAATCATAATTAGTTGTCTCAACCCTCAACTGAATTCTGTAGGGTTTTGTTACTTTGTGACATTCATGGCAAGGCCAGACTGAAGAAATCAGATATAAACCAAGAAGGAAGAGAAGAAATAAGTATACTTATTATACCCATTTTCATGGCAAAACCATAAAAAGTTAGAATCTCTTCTCCATTACAAGTTGGTAAAATTTTACTCAATACAATCTATTTTGTGTTAAGTATATTATTAGGATGGGTTAGAGCCATGAGAATTAAGCCACTAAACTACAATGTAATCAGAACAGTTGAAATCATATCAAGTAAAGCATAATTTTACTTTAAAATGGTGAGGTTCCCCATGACTCCCCAAAATGGTTGATTATATTTTTGAAATGGTAATGACTTTTTTTGAGAGTACAGGGCAATCTGAGAACTGTTTAGCTTCCTCTTAGAATCAGAAAAATTTTGATAAAGGGAACAGTTAAACCATTTAGATTAAACTAAATTCTTTGCCCCAGGCAATAATTCTGCTTCTTTCATAGTTGTATTATTTTTTTTCACTGTCATAATTTAAGAATGTTCCATTTCACAACTCCTCTCTTGCCTTTGCTGGAGTCTGAAAAGTCATCATAATGGAAAGAAGCTTATAATTTCATGACAGTATGTGATTCATTGGTAAGTCACCTTCAACAGAAGATTAATTTTTAGAGATATGAAGAGTTAAAAACATAGATGAGAAAGTATACTTTCCTTAATTTGTCCATTTAAATATATAATTCCCACATATATAAAGAAGGTGATCTTCCACTAAAGTGCCTACTATAGGGAATACATCTTTTCAGTAGCCTCTCTATTCTATCTACATGCTATTTCCAAGGTCATGCTTCTCATCTATTTCCTTAAACTCTTTCCATGACATTCTTCTCAATTGGTACAAAGTCTACATCCTCTGAAAAGAAGCCCTCCCACCAACCCCTAGAGACTTCCTGCTTCTTCTTCTGCTTTCCTGGTAAAACAGCAAGAAGTACACAGGTATAAAGAGGGAACCTCATACATAATTTCTCTGGATAACTCTTTAGCAGGACCTACTGCTAGAACTTACATAATCAATGTTGCTAAGGTCCAGTCACATTTTCCTTGCTACTTCTTCAGAAACAACCAGGACTCAATCAAGCACAAGAATGCAGTGTCAGCATTAATGTAGGAAAATCTATATGGCATAGCATTAAGCATATAGTAAGACTGAACACCAAGGGAAACTGGTTCATGGCCAGAGTGACCAGAGGAAGAAGAGTATTTCTTGGTCATGTATTATAAAGGCCATGAGAATGCACCTCACAAACTATAAGAAATGTAATTGACCAAGGACTCTAGCTACTATGTGCTGAAATTCATCACCACACTGGTGTTGAGGCCATGTGTCACACAGGCTTCTCCCAAGTACTGACTGAGCATGGCAGGGATAGAAATTCAGGTCCATTCCTGGGAGAGAGAAAACACCCTGTTAGCTGATTTTCGCTTGAGGACTCACTGGTGGCCTTGTCAAACCTTACTTAGACTTTTGGACAGCCTAGAACTTTTCCACCCAACATTCTTTTCATCTCCTATTCATTAATTATTCATGAATGAATTAATAAACAAATACAATAATCACTCAACTTTGGTTAAGTTTTCAAAAAATGCTAGACAATATAATTTGTATTAGCTTACCACTTAGAGTTGTCTTTTCTTATACACACAGCCTTTGCTAGGGTGAAATTGGAAACCTCACTATTTTATAGAAAAAAAGCATTTATGTATTCATTTAGGAAAAATGTATAGTTTAAGAAGACCTAAATAAATGGAGAGGCATTTGATGTCCATGGATTGAAGATTCAATATTAAGATCACAGTTATCCTCCACTTTATCTATAAATTCAACATAATTTCAGTCAAAATTCCAGTAGGCTTTATTTGAGAAGAAACTGCTAAATTAACTCTAAAATTTGTATGGAAAGGCAAAGGATCTAGAACAGCCAGAACAACTGGAAAAGAACAGTCAGATGACTTACACTTTCTTAAGGATAGACATATTAACCAATGGAACAAAAACAAACCCTTACATTTATGGCCAATGAACTTTTAACAAAAGTGAAAAAGCATTTAAGTGAGAAAAGTATAGTCTTTTTTAAGAAAGTGGTACTGGGCCAGTGCAAAAAGATTAATTTAGACCTCTACCTCATACCATACACAAACGTGTACTCAAAATGGACCCTAGACCTGAAGGCAAATGATAAAACTATAAAACACATGGGGGAGGGTATGTGCTATGGTGAGTGCTGTGAAGTGTGTAAACCTGGCAATTCACAGATCTGTACCCCTGGGGCTAATACATTATATGTTTATAAAAAAATTAAAAAATTATAAAAAAACAAAAAAACTATAAAACACTTAGAAGAAAACACTGGAGAAAATTTTTATAATTTTGAGTTAGGCAAAGTTTCTTTAGATATGAAACCAAAAGCACAAGTGACAAAAAAATAAGTCAACTGGATGTCATCAAAAATTTTATAGTGGGGGAACGTGGGTGGCTCAGTTAGCACAGGTCACAATCTCAGAGGTCCTGAGAAGGAGTTCCATGTCAGGCCCTCCACTCGGGGAGAGTCTACCTGAAGATTCTCTCCCTCTGTGCCCCCCACCCACACTCTTTCTCTCCATCTCAAATAAATAAATCTTTAAAAAATTTTATAGTCAATAATATTGTAATAATGTTGTATGGTGACAGATGGGAACTGCACTTACAATGGCAAACAGTGAGTAATGTAAAGAATTGATGAATCAATACGTTGCACACCTAAAAATAACATAACATTTTATGTCAATTCTAATTCAATAATAAATAACAAGTTCTGCCTCAAAGGTTACCATTAAGTAAATTAAGACAAGTCATGGACTGGGAGAAAATAATTTGCAAATCATATATCTGATAAAGAACATTTATCCATAGTACCTAATGAACTCTTAAAACTCAGAGAATAAAATGACAATCTAATAAAAATTGGGCAAAGATCTGAACGGACATTTCTCCAAAGAAGATATGTAAATGGTCAATAACGACATAAAAAGATACTCCACATCATTTAGACATTGTACACTCAAAATGGGTAAATATCATAGTATTTAAATTATATCATTATAAATGTATTGAGAATTTGTATTAAAGTTCCATTTAAAAGAATTGTAGGGATATGAAACTGAGTTAGACTCACTCCTTCCCATAATTTGCTTGTGAGGAAGATGATTTATAAAGGTGGATCTGTCACATGAGTTAAATGACATTTTAACTGGACATTCGAAGTAAAGTGATCAGGACTAACAACATTTTAAGTATCAGTGTGAATTCTGAAACATAGACTCATATCCTGGCTTTATTACTTGTTAACAGTAAGGTCTGGGGTTTTCTGAGGCTTTGTTTTGTTTTGTTTTGTTTTGTTTTTTCTGCAAGCAAGGGAACAATGGAACAATGTATGTGAAATTGCTTTTTAAACAGAAATTGCAATATAAATTAAAGGGGTTTTTATTAGTGATGGTAGAATATCTATAATGAGCATATACAAAAGCTATGCTAAAAAGCATAATGTGACTTGAGAGAGATGTATATAATATACTATGACATTTCAGAGGGAAAGATTCTTTCTGGCCTGACCGAACAGAAAAGTTACATGGAGATGCTGATATTCAGAACTGGAACATGAAGGATATTTCCGTTTGAGCAAGTAGAGAAGAGATAAAAAAATCTAGTCAGAAAAAGCAGAAGTGTGGGCCACAATGAGCACGTAATATACATCCATTTACCTGAAGCATGATTTTCTTGTCTCCTTATCCCTTTTTACACTTGAAAGGTTTCTTCTCTCTGTATTCCATTTCTATTCAGACCTTCCAAATTTCACCTCCTCTTCTTTACTATTCTCTGACTCAGTACTCTGCCTAGCCCCTGTACCCACCCTCCTATCAGATGTGACATGTGATCTGGCCTGATACTTTGCTTATGCCTCCCACTTGGCAGTATTCCAGCCTTGCATCACATTACAATCTTTGGGTTATGATTATCATATACTCCCTAGATTATAAACTTGAGGTATAGAATTTTGTTGTATCCTTTGTTACAGTTCCTGCACACAACACCTCAAAGTTATTTACAGAATTGAATCTAATTCACTAAATATTTATTAAGGGCTTATTCTCTGCTCTATATCAAGGTAGACAGAATACAGCACAGGACTTGATGCCCATCCTCAAGTTGCTTACAGCTTAGCCAGATGGTCCCAAGCTTCATGTGAAATTATTTGGAAAATGATAGGAAATGAAATGCAATGCATTTAGCACTGGTTATTGTCTGCCATAGCTAATATCTAACAGGGCAGTAAAATATATGAATTAACTTCTTGCCATTGGCCAAACTGCTAAAGCCAGCCAGATGGAGGAGAGTGGAGACACAGACAAACATGATAAAGAGAGTAGCAGGTGCTTCCTCAATGGTAAATTTAAAAACAAACAAACACAATAACAAAACCTGTTTGAAATGTCCATTAGCTATTGGTTTAAAACAAAATTGCACAAAAATATATGTTTTAAAGGAAAATTGAGCCATTTACTCTCTCATCTTAATAAGCACCACACTTGAGAGGCACCTGGCTGCCTAAATTGGTTAAGTGTCTGCCTTCAACTCAGGTCATGATCCTGGGCTCCTGGGATTGAGTCCTGAGCCAGGCTCCCCTGTGCTCAGTGGGGAGCCTGCTTTCCCTCTCCCTTTGCCCCTACCCCTGACTCATGCTTTTTCTCACTCTCTATCTCAAAAAAATAATCTTTAAAAAAAACCACACTTGAATTATTTGGTTCTACAAGTACAATTCTTTCATAAATAAGTACTTGATTCTAGGTCACTTCCTGTCAATGCATATTATCTGGCACGCCAGTTGTTCTTAATGGCATTTGGGTCATGGCCCTCCCCTGATGAAAGCTGGTAACAGTCTCCCAGGAAAAATGCAGTCACAGAAATTTTTGCCTGACATTTTATGTGATTTTTAGATATGGCTCCAAAGTTCATTCATGGCTATTGTGGTAGGCATAATTCTAAGATGGCCTTGAAGAATCTTGAAGCTTCGTGTATACATCTTATATAGTCCTCTTTGTGAATATGATAGGATACCACTTTCATGATTAGCTTATGCTATATTGCAAAGGTGAAGGAATTTTGCAGGTGAGATTGAGGTACCTAATCAGTTGACTTTGAGCTAACGAAAAGGGGAAATTATCCTGGTTAAGCCTGACCTAATTAGGTGAAACCTTAAAAAACTAGAGAAGTTAGAGAAATTTCAAGCAGCAGAGTTGCTCTCCTGCTGGCCTAAAAGAAAGCAAATAACCATTTAGGAATTGTCTATTGAAAGGGCTATGAAGCAAGGACCTGAGGACAGCCTCTAGAAGCTGGGAATGGTCCCCCAGGTGACAGTAAGAATGATAATGAAGACCTCTATCCTATAGCCACAAGGAACATAATTTTGTCAACATGAATGAGCTTGGAAGAGGACCCCAAGCTCCAGATGAGAGAACCCAGACTACACATCAACTTGATTTTAGCCTTGTGATACTCTGATAAGAGAAACCAGTTACACTGGTTATGGACTTCTGGGTTACAAAAATTGGGATAAAAAATAGGGGGCTTAAAAGCCATTAAGTTTGTGGTATTTGTTATATAGCAATATAAAATTAATATAAACATAAATTAAGAATCTGTGACCAAAAGAGATAACATGGATCACCCAGGCAATATTCCAAAGCAGTTGTGACTTTCAGAGGTCAGATGGTGAAATAAGGACCAGTAATTCCAGACATCTCAGAAAAGCTTTGATTATTTTGATTATTCTTTAGGTCTAAGCTTTAACAAAAGAGCTCCACTATACAATTCCCCAGGCAGACTGGATTTAAGAAACTCAGAAGATTTATTTTTGTACCCCAAATCATTCTTTGTTAAATATATACAGTTGTCCAGTAGACACATTTTTTTTTCCTTTTGCTCCTAGCCCCCTGGCCAGATATGGCTGCAAAATCTTCCCCACTCATGGTTCCCAAGTGTTTGAAATTTATTGTTCTCACCAGTCTAAGAGTCTGTGTTGGTTACTTAGGAATTGCTTATACTGGACAGCCCTTGTAGCAACCTCAACTGATGCATGAAACTCAGGCAGATATCCCAATACATAAGTTTATAACCTTATGTCTCATGTTCCATACTTATTTTTCTTCTTTCCTATGTTTGTATCAAAACATATTTGCCCAGTGTCCCATTCTCATAGCTTCCTGGCAAATGAGAGGTGTTATTACGATCCATTCATTAATCCAATAAGTATTTATAGAAAGACCTATCACATACAAGATAAAGCCATTGTTCTCTGTGGACAGAGCCAGCTTTACAGGTCTGTGATCTATGCAGTTGCACAGGGCTCTGGATGTAGAAGGGCCCTGTGCTTGGTTTAGTGCTCTGCTTTTGCTATCTTGAAATGCTGTATGATTTTTTAAGAAGGGGACCTGCATTTTCATTTTACTCTAGGCTCTGCAAATTCTGTAGCTGGTCCTCCTGTGGCAATATAATATAAAGGGGTATATAACCGGACTAAAGGGATAGTGAGCTATCTGCATGTTAGTCTTGGTTCTGTCACTAAATGACTGTGTGATCTCGAGCAACTTAATTCCCACCTCTCTGATCCTCACTTGTATCTTCAATTAATTTAGTGGAAAGACTGTCAGCATTCCCCAAACATGTCTGATAATGAGAATCACCAGGGTGATTGTTATGACTACAAAGCACAAATTTTAAGTGCAAGCCTGTAATCCTTTTTGTCAACTTGCCCCCATCTCAATGTCTCCAACACCCCAAAGCTGATGTCCCACCCCTATTCCATAGCCAGAGAAGTCGCCATCTCCTGGGGGTAGAGGACGTGAGATCAGGGGTGAAGGTGGAGAGGTTTCATGGATGAGGCTGCATCTGAGCTGGACCTTGAGGGATGGATCAGGATTTCCCAGGCAGAGATGGATGGAAAAATTTTCCAGAGACCAAGGACTTATCCATGCAAAGCCAGAGATGGTGCACAGGTGTGGAACATGGTCTCACAAGTCAGGAGGACAGGGTTCCAATCAAGCTCTGGCCACTAACTGCTTCTTCCCATGGTTCCCAGCCATCTTCTGTGTCAGTATGAACTTCATACACACTCACACATATACAATATGTGTATGTATTTTTCTTCATATCAATATCTGTACACACACTCATATATATAGGCATATGTATATATGTATAAACACACATATCTAGCTATATCTACCTATATTTTAGATCAAATCCCTTCCAGTTTTGAGAACATAAGCCATTCTAGTATTTCATCAGTGGAAATGTGAGCTTTAGCTTTTTTGCTTGCATTCTTTTCCATGACTGCTTCTTTTATTTATTTACTTATTTGTTTGTCAGAGAGAGAGAGAGAGAGAGTGCGCACAGGCAGAGTAGCAGGCAGAGACAGAGGGAGAAGCAGGTTCCCTGCCGAGCAAGGAGCTCAATGTGGGACTCCTCGATCCCAGGATTCTGGTATCATGACCGGAGCCGAAGGCAGCTGCTTAACCGACTGAGCCACCCAGGTATCCCTCCATGACTGCTTCTTAAAACCATTAGCCAAGTATTCTCTGAGTCTCGAAAGATCAGACTCCTATGTGTTTGTGTATGTATGAGTGTACACAGTATTATTTCCACTACATGTGCATCTCATTTGTGATATCCTGGCATTTTACACATTTTAGGACATCTACATATTTTGTACAAGCCATGGTAAAATCACCAAATAATAAACTACCACTTATATTTTATTTAACTGACATTTAGTCTACTATAAAGTAAAATAAGGAATAAAAAATCAGTAGCAAGAAAGAAAGCATGAGAGCACATTTTTTAATCCTCCAATAGTTCATAATTCCATGGCACTTTTTAGAATCATCTTGCTTCTTTCATGAACACATTCCCATCACAATGGGTGAAAACAACCATGTCAATGCCAATAATTCCAAAGTTATGATATTCCCAGCCTTGAGCTCAATTTCCTAGAACCACCGCCTAATGCTTCATATCAGGCACAATTTGGATGCCTGACTTTGCAAATGCAGGCACTGACACTTAATACCTTGGGAGTTTTGTGCTAGTTTGGATCATTTCATGGAATTGGACAAGCTACCAGCTTTGTGAGTGACCTTGCAGTGGCATTAGAAGGAACGACCTAAGCTTACTGATTCTTACCCTCTCACTGATAGCAGAGTAAGTTGCAGGTCACCTGGGATCTTTGTCAGGTTGAAACCTAAACATCAACTGATATAGAAAGAACAGCTCATCTCAAAGTTCCTTTCATGGGCTGTGGGAAAGTTGGTGCAGCAGCACAATATCTAAGCTCTGCGAAGGCTTTATTAAGTGTGACGGCAACAGCTGGAGCTGCGAGAACTGGCAGAACACTGAAAGAAACAGAGGCCCATTAGAGAAAGAAGAAAAAAAAGATATAATTTAAAATATTAAGTAATGTAACTCTGGGCTGCTAGTGAGCATGAAAATCCTAGCTGCTTGGTCAAGTTTCATACCGCATTGATGGCTATGATTGCATTTGGACATCTCGACTCATCACGTCACATTTCCCCTTACAAACATGATATATAGCAGCACATTGGAAAGCCAATATAGCTCATGTTCTGTTTGATGGATAACAACAGTGGGGCAAGGAAAAATTTGTTTTTTCAATAAAGAACTCTAAAGCAAAGAGAACCCCTGAGGTTGGCATTCAAGGCCTTTTATCTGCTTTGCTTACCCTGCCATACTGTTCTTCACTCTGCTGTTGTCTACCATGAACAGGTCATGAGTCCTTTCAACACACACTATATTCTTTCAGCACAGCACACTCTGTGTCTTCACTCTATTTTGGATTCTGCTTGGAATAACCCTGTCTTGACTACCTTCAACTTTAAACAATCTATTTCTTACATTCTCCTTTGAAAGGGACCTCAGGCTCCATCTCTTCCAAAAAGCCTTCCCAGACTTAAACCACAGAGAGATCTTCTTTCTCTTTATTTAAAAATGCTTACTAGCTGTACCACATTGCTTGGACTCTGCTTCTGCACAATCTTGTATAGTTCTCTAATATAAAACTCAGAGATCAGGGACTTATTTCCCTCCCATATAGTACCTAAGAGTGCTCATCACACAATAATTTATAAAATGCTTACTGTTTAAGTTGAATCCAAACTGTAACATTTCCTGTATGACTATAAACAAGTTGATTAACTTTACTAAGCTCTAGTTTTCTCACCTGTGAAATGGAAATAATAGCAGCTAACTCACAGAATAAGCTCTGCCTTGTTTTCAATTTTATTTCTGCCACTGAAATTATGTTAATGCTTTTAGTTCTTAGGGAGGAAAAGAAAAAAAAAAAAGGAAAAGCCACTTCAGAGAAACTTCAGTCTACTAAAGTCTACTCATATACAGTAAAGAATGCTGCTGAAGACAAACACAAATCTGTCAGCTGAATGGCCACCAAACGTGAATTTTTACTTTAAATAGGGGACTGAAAATACGCTTTTCATCCTGTTTGTTCCCTTGCTTTCCAAATTATTGTCAAGGTGCCTATGGGGATGTAAGATATCATTGATGTTCATTCATATTATAAATGTGGGTACTTGAAAGATATCGAAAGTATAAAATATAGCCTTAGGTAGTATTTGTGAAATTGGTCTAAAACTAATAATAATAACAACAACATCGGGGCACCTGGGTGGCTCAGTGGGTTAAAGCCTCTGCCTTCAGCTCAGGTCATGATCTCAGGGTCCTGGGATCGAGCCCCACATCGGGCTCTCTGCTGAGCAGGGAGCCTGCTTCCTCCTCTCTCTCTGCCTGCCTCTCTGCCTACTTGTGATCTCTGTCTGTCAAATAAATAAATCAAATCTTTAAAAAAAAAAACAACATCATCAAAAACAATAAAATTTTCTGACATTTTCTGAGTACTTATTAAGTGTCAGGTACTGTTCTAAACACTTCATGAAGATTAACTAATTTTCCCCTCATCAGAACCCTATGAGATAGGTATTATAGTTATTTTCATATTATAGCTGAGGAAGCCGAGGGAGTCACGGAAAGGTTAAGCAACTTTCCTAAAATAACACATTGAGTAAGGAGTGGAACCAAGGTTTGAAACCAAGTCTCTCTGACTCTATAACCTGTGTTTCTACTCATTGTATCATACTGAGTCTCCAATAACATTTAGAAAACACAGAAAAGAAGAAGAAACCTAATAGCTAAAGTTTTCCAAATAAATATCGTTACAAGGTGGATTGGCTGTTTGTTGGTTGTTTGCTTTTTAATTTAAATGAATTTAATTTAAATGACAGAAACCTAGATGTTATCCTTACTTATTTTTCATCCCTGAACTCCCACATTCAGTCACCCATGAAGTTCTATTGATTCTACTTCCCCAATATCTCTCAAATCCATTTATTTTCTCCCTCCCCAGTCACCACCTTAGTTTAGACATCATTGTCATCTTTCTTCTCTTAACTGTCTTCATTCTAGTCTTTCTCACCTTTAGTCCAGAAGTCAGGTAGAGTGATTTTTCTAAAATGCAAACCTGATATTATCACACCTTGCATGAAACCCTTAAGTGGCTTGTGAATGCCTTGATAATAAATATCTAAAGTTCTTAACCTGGCTCGTATCATAAAAGATGCTTCATGACTTGGATTATGTTTACCTATCCAAACCAACCTCTTGTAAGAAGACCCTTCCCTCACATGTGGATTGCAATTAATTACAATTCTTAAAAATGCCTTGGTCCCTCTGAAATCACAAAATATATGGAGAAAATATTGTGAACTGCGCTGAAGAGATACAAGAAGCTGCTAAGGACTAATTCACAAGCTCAGAGCAGAAAGAGTGGAAACCCTGTGAAAATGGATAAACATAATCAGCAGCTTTTTCATATTTGCAAACCACATCAAAACACCAGCTTGAACTACTAGTGACGCACTTATAGAGGAATTTGATGTTAGTACTTAAATCCTTAATAAATGTTTACGCCCCAGAAGAAAGGATATTTTTTCTTATTTTCAGAAGTCAAACATACAGATATTTGTAAATATTAAAATTATAAGTTGCTGAGTTCTTTTTCTTTTTTTAAGATTTGTATTTATTTATTTGAGAGAGTGAGAGAGAGCATGAGAGGGGAGAAGGTCAGAAGGAGAAGCAGACTCCCCACGAAGCTGGGAGCCCAATGCCGGACTCCATCCCCGAACTCCTGGATCATGACCTGAGCGGAAGGCAGTCGCTTAACCAGCTGAGCCACCCAGGCGCCCTGCTGGTTCTTTTTCAAAGAGTTTTTCAAAATAGCCTATTTTTACTTTGAAAAATCACTATGGGTTAGGTGAGGTAAAATGAAAACATCGGATGAAAAAGGGTAAACTACTAGCCAAAATCACCAAGCCAATTATTAGTGAAGCCCAGATTAGAGCCTCTAGTGATTTTTAATCCACCTATCTCAAATTTGGCTTTATAGACAATGTACTTTTTACCTTACAAAAATACTGGATATCTTCACCCTTAAGTTATGAATTAAAACTGAATGCTTAAAGCAATGACCCTCTCCCCTCTCCCCCAGTGTTTCTAGTGCATCTGGTTCCAAGAGACTAAAGAGTCACTGAACAGTAGAAGATGAACTGTGCCATTAGGCAATGAATGCAAAAATGAGTTTAATCTGGCATTAAATGGCTCCTTTGGTTTTTACCCATTGTCACTCCCATTAACCTCTGCCTCCCAAAAACATGCCCAAACATTTTTATATGAATGAAGTTGAATTTCTCTCTTATGAGTAAGTTTCCTCCTTACATGTTGCATTGATTTTGTCTTCATCAGGTTCTTATTTTACAGCAAAAAGTAGTGTTAGTAACATATAGTAACCAATTCTTATGGTAGAAAGCCTTAATATTTAAATACTCTAATTTCCTGATTTTCTTTTTTCCTGACTGGTTTTATCAATAGATGTTTGTGCAATGTCTTTATTATAACCAAATTGCCTACATATCATTGCTTCAGTTTTCTGGTGAAAGTCAGATAACTAAGGAGTACACAGTCCTGGCCATCATTCATTTCATGCCTTTTTCCTTTGATTAATAAGCTGATTTTTCCATGATGGCCTATCACCACCTATATTTATTTTTTTATACCCTTGTTATTGTACCAGGCCAATTTTTCAAGCATTAGTTCCATCTGTTTTTCACCAACCTCATAAAATAGCATACAGTCAGAAATGGATGTACAACAGAAAGCAAATTAGTAGTCGTGAGGGGCTAGGTGGTGAGGGGGGATGGCAAGTGACTGCTTAATGGCTGTGGGATTTCCTTTTCAGAGGATAAAAATTGTTTTAGAGTTAGATAGACGTAATGGTTGCACTGGAATTGTGATTGTTCTAATGGCCACTGAATTGTGTACTTTAACATGGTTAATTTTATGTTATGTGAATTTCACCTCAATTTTTAAAATAAAGCAAATGAAAGCATATGCCTACATAGTTCTTATATTCTAACAAAAAAGGCAGACAATAAAAAAATAAGAAAGTAAATTATATCTTTTATTAGAAGATGCTAAGTTTCTCCCACCAAAATTAAGCAAGGTTGTACTGAAGGGGGATGTGGTTTTAAATGGGGTGGTCAAATAAAATGTCACTGAAAAGAAGACATATAAGTAAAGACATGAAAATGTAAGGGAGCTGCCCACATAGATATACAGTGGAAGAGCACTCCAGGCTAAGGAATTTGAAGTGCAAAAACCCTGAGGTTTCTTCTTTTTAAAATTTTTATTATGTTCATTTAGCCAATATATAGTACATCATTAGGTTTTGATATAGAATTCAACAACTCTTTAGTTTCATATAACACTCAGTCCTCTGGAGGTTCAAAGGTATCTGGAAAACCGTTCAAAATTGCTCTTGCCCAAGCAGGAAAGAATGTCCAAAGGAAAAAAGACAGTCTCTTCAACAACTGGCGTTGGGAAAATTGGACAGCCTCATGCAGAAAAATGAAATTGGACCTTTTCCTTACACCACACATGAAAATAGACTCAAAATGGATGAAGGACCTCAATGTGAGAAAGGAATCCATCAAAATCCTTCAGGAGAGCACAGGCAGCAACCTCTTCGACCTCAGCCGCAGCAACTTCTTCCTAGGAACAATGCCAAAGGCAAGGGAAGCAAGGGCAAAAATGAACTATTGGGACTTCATCAAGATCAAAAGCTTTTGCACAGAAAAGGAAACAGTTAACAAAACCAAAAGACAACTGACAGAATGAGAGAAGATATTTGCAAACGACAAAGGGTTAGTATCCAAAATCTAGAAAGAGCTTAGCAAACTCAACACCCAAAGAACAAAGAATCCAATCAAGAAATGGGCAGAGGACAAGAACAGACATTTCTGCAAAGAAGACATCCAGATGGCCAACAGACACATGAAAAAGTGCTCCACATCACTGGGCATCAGGGAAATACAAATCCAAACCACAATGAGATACCACCTCACACCAGTCAGAATGGCTAAAATGAACAAGTCAGGAAATGACAGATGCTGGCGAGGATGTGGAGAAAGGGGAACCCTCCTACACTGTTGGTGGGAATGCAAGCTGGTGCAACCACTCTGGAAAACAGCATGGAGGTTCCTCAAAAAGTTGAAAATAGAGCTACCCTATGACCCAGCAAATGCACTACTGGGTATTTACCCTAAAGATACAAATGTAGTGATCTGAAGGGGCACATGCACCCGAATGTTTATAGCAGCAATGTCCACAATAGCCAAGTTATGGAAAGAACCTAGATGTCCATCAACAGATGAATGGATAAAGAAGAAGTGGTATATATATATATATACAATGGAATACTATGCAGCCATCAAAAGAAATGAAATCTTGCCATTTGCGACGACGTGGATGGAACTAGAGGGCATTATGCTTAGCGAAATAAGTCAATTGGAGAAAGACAACTATCATGTGATCTCCCTGATATGAGGAAGTGGAGATGCAACAGGGGTGGGGGCTAAGGGGGTAGGAAAAGAAAAAATGAAACAAGATGGGATCGGGAGGGAGACAAACCGAAAGAGACTCTTAATGTCATAAAACAAACTGAGGGGGGTGGGGGGAGAGGGGTTGGGAGAGGGTGGTGGGGTTACATTATATGTTTAAATTAAAAAAAATAAATTTAAAAAAATAAATTTAAAAAAAAGAAAGAAAAAAATTCAAAACTTTCATATTAATTCCTGAGCCTTCCTCTTGTGTAATACTATACAATTTCAGGAAATGTCATGCCAACTATTTCTGTATCCAAATAGAATACCCAACAAAGAACAAAGAGTAGCACGCCTCAGGGAACAATGGAAGGACATAAGGTATCTGATAATATCACTTAGGGTTGGAAATTAAAGGTCTTTTTCCATAATGGAACTACTTTGAGCCACTGACACTGCTGCTATAACATATAACTCATAGTCATCTTTAACTGACTTCTTAAAGTCTCTAGATACTAAGTGAGATGATGTATACTTCCAATAAAAGAGAACTGGATGCATCTCATTGCTTCAGCTGAATTGTGGATTTCATTTTCTAGTGTCATGTTCCTACCCATTCTTCGCAACTAGGGTCAAGTTGTCTTGTCCTAACCTGAAATAATGCTTTTTTTTTCACACTCTTCCCAGGTATAAGGGGAATAACTAAGGTTCAGATGGTCATTTTATAAAGAGAATGTTCAAATGATGTAAAAAAAAAGAGGTCACTTACCCCCAACCACCACCAGCAGTAGAAGAAACACTCAAATTGGTAACTCCATTGCCCAATTTCCTTATGAACAATGTCACACAAATGAACTCACACACAGATATTGTTTCAATCTAGATACACATAAGTAAACATGCACACATTAATAGTTACTAGTGAATTATCTTGAATTATCAGGGAATACATATACTCACCTATGTGAATTTTCCAGATAAAGCCTTGGAGTTGAAAGCTTTCTAAATATTATATTATACTTACCTGCCTTTGGAAACTATATTTGCTGATTAATACTTAATATTTAACATTTTATTACATGCAATGTCATTAAGAAAAGCAATTGCTATGCTTTGTTGCAGTGATCTTAGAGTTTTGCTTAACACAACATGGTCACAATACAGTATCAATTTTCAGTTCTTGTGTCTGTTTTTCACAGCTTTTCTATTTCCCCTCTAGCTCTCAGTTTATGAACTGCCCCTTTTTGATGCTGCCTATATATACTTACTTGGAGTTGTCTCTTAACTCTTATTTTTTAAACTTTAAATATTATAACATTATGTTGGGTCATGATGTCTATACAATAAAATATACATACAAATATAAATGTTATACATATATACGCATATATATGTAATTGTCCACAAAGGGTGAGGGTAGATAAATAAAAGTATACTATTCCAAAGCTCTCATTTTATAAGAAGTAGAAAATTAATTTTAAGTACACTGGGATAAAATAAAGACATATGCTATAATCCCTAAATACCCACCTAAATTAAATGTACAGAAATATAGATGAATGACCAAAAAGAAATTAAAATATCCTACTAAAAAATATTTGATTACTCTCCCCCCACACAAGAAGGCATGAAAGGAGGAAAAGAACAAAAACCAGATGGGACAATCAGAAAACATATACCAAATGGAAGGTGTAGACTTAAGTATATCAGTAAGTACCATAACTGTAGAGAGAGTAAAAATAAATACATATATAAAGGGAAGTAAATAGATATATGCTATAAAATATGTCCCAATAAATTTGAAAATTTGAAATATTAAAAATATATTCTCTGAACACAGTAAAATTAAATTAGAAATGATAGCAATAATGGGATAACTTAAAAGCCCTAATATCTGGAAATTAAGCAATATATTTCCATGGTATTAACCAAAAAAGAAAACACAATAATAACGGAAAAATATTTTGAACAGAATAATGATGAAAGTACAGCATGTAAAAATTTGTGAGACTCGGCTAACAGAGTTATTAGAGGAAACGTTATCATTTAAATGCTTATGCTAGATAAAATTTTAAATCAATTATCTAAATTTCTAGCTTAAGAAGTTATGAAAAGACAAAGTTAAACCTAAAGTAGAAGAAAGGAAATAATAAAGAGAATAGCAGAAATAAATAAATTGAGGTAGAAAAATACTAGAGAAAATCAGTAAAGCCCAAAAGTCAACTATCTGAAAAGATAACTAAAATTGAAAAACTAGAGACACTGATGCCAAAAAAGAAAAAACACAAATTACCAATACCAGAAAGAAAAGAGGTAACATTAAAAATCCTACAGATATGAAAAGGATAAGACAATTGTATAAATAACTCTATGCCAGTTCAAAAACTTAGATAAAATAGAAAAATTAAAAAACACAGTTACCAAAGCAGAAAAAAATGAAATGAAAAATCTGAATATCCCTAGATATGTCAGGTAAATTCAAGTCCAAAATCCTTTCCACAAAGAATATATCTGGGTCCAGAGGGTTTCACTGCAGATTCCATCAAACATTTTAAGAAGAAATAATACCAACTGCATGTAAACAATTTCAGAAAAGAGTTGGAGAGACCATTCCCAAACTTATTTTATAAGACCAGCATAATTATAACACTAAAACCAAAGATATTAGAAGAAAACTACAGAGAAACATGCCTCATGAACATAGATGCAAAAACGATTACCAAAATATTAGCAAATTGAATCCCTCAATATATAAAAATATATATACTTGATAAATAGAAAACACATGCAAAATATATATCTGACATGTGACTTTTTTCAGAATATATATATAAATATATACATATATATGTGTGTGTATATATATATATATACTTTTTTTTTAAGCTCCTTTTACAAGAGCATCTGGGTTTCTCAGTCAGTTTGGCATCAGACTCTTGATTTTGGCTCTGGTCATGATCTCAGGGTTGTGGGATCAAGCTCCATGTTGGGTTCTACACTGGGCATGGAGCCTGCTTAAGATTCTCTCTCTCCTTCTCCCTCTGCACCTCCCTTGTCCCTCGCACATAATGCTTGTATGAAATAAAATGATATAATCATTTTGGCAAAATATTTGACAGTTAATTTTAAAGTTCAACATGCAACTATTCTTTGAACCAGCAATTCTACTACTAGGTATTTACTAAAGAACAATGAAAATATATGTCCATAAAAAGATTTGTATAGGGGCGCCTGGGTGGCTCAGTGGGTTAAGTCTCTGCCTTCAGCTCAGGTCATGATCTCAGGGTCCTGGGATCGAGCCCCACACCCGGGCTCTCTGCCCAGCAGGGAGCCTGCTTACTCCTCTCTCTCTGCCTGCCTCTCTGCCTACTTGTGATCTTTCTCTGTCAATAAATAAATAAAATCTTTAAAAAAAGATTTCTATAGCAATGTTCACAGCTTTATTCGTAACTCCTCAAAAATAGAAACAACACGAGTATCCTTCAACAGGAGAATGGATATTCAATAGTAAAGGAGAATGATCTGTTGGTACACTCAATAACATGGACAAATCTCTCAGATATAAAACATTACCTAGTGTATGTTTCCATTTATAGGAAGTTCTAGAATTGACAAAAATAATCTCTGATATAAAATTCAGAACATTGAGTACCCCAACAAAGAAGAAAGGCGTTGACTTGAAAGGGGATGGAAGAACTTTCTGGGTTGATTGAAATGGCCTAAATCTTGACAGGGGTGTGGATAACATGGCTGTAGCCATTGGCCAAAATTTATTAAACTGTACAATTAAGACTTAAGCATCTCATATTGTGTAAATTTTATGTCAACAAAAGCAAAGAGAATTGTAAACAAATACCAAACCCTTTGTAAGCTACCTTAACATAGTGGAATGAGTCAGCAATTCTAAATTCTATATATTCTGATTTCTATATATTCTAGTTTTGAGTAAATCTACTAAGGATACTCGGGGCCACATTTGTCTTAGCAAAAAGAGTTAAAAATATGGAAAAGGAGAAGACTAGAATGTTCTCTGTGGTACTGGAATGGAATCAGAGGAATCAATATGAACTCACAGTTTTAATAGATGGGTAGAGAGATATGTCTTTTCTCATTCAGTCTGATGAGAAGGACTAGAAACAATGATGCAGCTTATTGGAATGAGCAGATGTAGTGCCCAGATCTTGTTTTTTTAAATACTATTTCTCACTAAAAGTAATCAGAAGCCTATGGAATAAAAATGGCTGCTTTTTTTTTTTTATCAGACGGAGATCACAAGTAGGCAGAGAGGCAGGCAGAGAGAGAGGAAGGGAAGCAGGCTCCCTGCCAAGCAGAGAGCCCGATGTGGGACTCGATCCCAGGATCCTGGGATCATGACCTGAGCCAAAAGCAGAGGCTTTAATCCACTGAGACACCCAGGCGCCCCAAAATGGCTGCTTTTAAGTCTGGAATAATGAAAGAATATTATGAGCCTCGAACAGCTTGTTGCACCATAAAGTAAGAAAGTGCTTGATAAATGGAGACAAGATGTTCTAAAGAGACACAGGAGCCAGACTGAAGGGGTTCCTCCTGGCCAATTCTGGGACAATCTGCATATTGAAAAGGTATATATAAATTATATAACCCAGAATAAATCAGAATCCATGAGTCCACGTTGATTTAAATAATGAAACAAGTAGGAGAAAAAGGAAATGTCTTAATAGCGAAATGTCAACTCATAGAAAAAGAAATGCTGGAGTTAGAAAACTATAAGTAGATGTTTTAAACTAGTAGGTAAAAGTTTGATGAGAATATATACATGACCTCAAAATGTCTCCCCACAAATTGCTGATTATTTGTAAAGGGAAAAAAAAACCCAACTTCATTGTGAAGAAACCTAGAGGATAGATTGTACCTTACCAAGTTATCAAAACCACATCATATGCCTCCTAATAACATGCACTGGAAAGGATATAACCTCCATTTAGTGATATTCCTACAAAAATGCATAACCTAAATGTAATTAGGTGGAAACATCAAGCAATCTCAAATTGAGGAGCATTCTGTAAAATAACTGCCCTATACTTTCCAAATTTTCAAAATCAAGGAACACAAAGTATTAAAAATTGTTCCAGATTAAAGATGACTAAATAGATATAAACTAAATGCAATATGTGCTCCTGAATTTGACCCTGAATTAGAAAAAAAATTATCTACAAAAGATATGATTAAAGCAATTACCCAAATTTGAATATGGACTTCTAATTAGACAAAAGTACTATATCAGTGTTAAATTTCCTGACTTTGATTAACTGGATAACTTGGTATATGCAAGAGAATAATCTATTGTTCTTAAGAAATACACACTGAAGTATATATGATTAAAGGGGCATAATATCCCCAATTCTCAAATTGTTCAGAAGAAATATATATATATGCATATAATATCATAATTATATATCATAATACACTGTCTATATTATAAATTAGATATCTATATAGAGATATATCCATATCTATATAAATATTAGAGATATCAAGAATGAAAAAGTAAATAAGGCAAAAAAGTGCATGTTTGTAAAAAAATTTATTCTGTGAAATGGTATATGGAAAGTCACTATACCATGCTTTAAATTTTTCAACTCCACACCAAGTAGTTACAACCGAAGGGTTAGGAATTAAACCTATGTAATCATAAGGAATGTCATCTAATTGTTCAAATAAGAAAAAGAAAAATACTCAAAATTTTAAAAAGCTGGATTTAAAAAGTTATTTCCCTATCAGTCTTAGTAAATATAATGATGGTACGAAAACATAACATTCCTCTGCCCCAAGCAGATGTCCCTTGCAGGCCTCCCATTTAATTTTGTATTCTAGGCCTTAAATGTCCCATTTAATTTTATATTCTAGGCTTTATGTCCCTTGCAGGCCTCCCATTTAATTTTGTATTCTAGGCCTTTATAAGTTATCTCTGAATGCTATAAATTAAATTATTTACCCCCAGTGTGGAATATCAATCATAATAAAAGGATCAGTTTTATTATCCAGCAACAGTAGCTTGTAGTTTTTGTTTTCTCATGAACTTGGTACTTTCAAAATAGATTTGGGAAGAATTTCCATTTAGAAGGGAATACAGAGCATTTCAAAGAGCAGTCAAGACTTGCCAAGTGGGAATTTTGGCTTTCTTCTTTTTTATTGAGAGAGAAAAAGAGAGAAGAGGAAGGGGGAAGGAGGGAGGGAAGAAAGGAAAAAAATTAAAATAAAGGAAAAGATATTTTTAAAAGATTTTTTATTTATTTATTTTTGAGAGAGAACGAGAGAGAAAGAGAGTTGGGGGAGGAGCAGAGGGAGAAGCAGACTCCACACTGAGCAGAGAACCATGCAGGACTCAATCCCAAGACCCTGGGATCATGACCTGAGCTGAAAGCAAACGCTTAACCCACTAAACTACCAGGCACCCTGGAAAAGAGATATATTTTTTAAATGAAATCTGTCACCAGTGGTGCTTAAAGAATAAGGTGTATTTTAAAAAACGGATCTAATATGTACATGAGAATGGTAGAAAAGCACCTTATTCTCATATTATCAGCATTGTAACTTATCTTCCTGAAAACAAAAACAAGCCTCTTTGATGCCCATATCTTTCCTCAGCTATTATTTAATTTCTCTTTCATAGCAAAATTCTCAAAAGGGTTGTTTACACTCATTTTCTTCCTTTTCTCATTTCTTTCTGTTTTCAACCTGTTCTTGTTAGGCTTTTGTCCCTACCATCATATTAAAAATAACTTTTGTTAAGGTGTCCATATGACCTATATGTTGCCATACATAATGATTTATTCCTAGTCCTCAACTGATTCAGTCTCAGCAGCATTTGCCATTCATGATAATTCCATCAACTCAAAACAGTACCTTCTCTTAGCTTCTGTGACATCCATACTCATTGGCCCCTCTTTCTCACTGTCTTTTGGGGACTCATCTACTCAGTCTGCAAATGTTGAATGTCTTTATACCTCAGATGAATGTTTATGAATATGTATATATATTTTTTCTTCCCTAGTTAAGATGACTTCCTAGGTACTATTTATATAGTGACTGCCCTTGAAATTATATCTCCAGTACTGAATTCTCCCCAAACTCATGACTCATATATCCAATTACATATTTTACTTCAGCATTTAAATATCTAAAAGATATTTTCAATTTATCATATCACAAACTGAACACTTCATTCAATTTCCAACCTGAAGTCTCCAACTTTCTCTCTCCCATTCCCAGTTTTCACCATTTTAGTAAATTGTATCTCTATCCCACCCCGCTGATTAAGCAAGAAATCTGAAAGTCATCCCTTAATACCCTCTTTTCCTTCATTCCCCATAGCCAATCCTTTAACAAGTTCTATTTTCCCTACAAATTATATCCTAAATCTATCTACTTCTCTCCATGACCACTGCCATCAATTAGTCTAATCAAATATCATTTTCTTTTATTTTACAGCAGTGTTTGATTTATTTATAAATGCACACATTAGAGTTTTATTATCAATAATATCTGAAACAAACAATTTATCAAAAAGCAAATATCCAAGATTTAGTAAGGGCAACTGCCATTTCCAGAGCACTTCCCTAACAGGGGTTACAAGCTTTCCTGGTCCTGTCAGCCTTAGAAGGGGGGCAATAGCTACCACTCCCATGTAATACATCATAAAGCTGAGATGCAAGGGAGGGAGAGTAGCAGCATAGGGTCTTCCTTTAGGAGGTGGTGTCACTATCATGCTGAGCACGTAAGAGTTTTTGCTGTAGACTTTCAGAATGAGCGTCCAAGTAAATGAAAGGGACAATCCATTAACTGAAGAATCACTTAATTTACATAGTTCTTTGAACAAGCAATTCTTTGCCAAATGTGAGAGAAGCCATGTTATTTAGTATATGCAAACAAGTCAACTCTTAATCATCCCACCATTAATTAAACTTTAAAAATGAAATATTGCCTAGCATTACTGAGGTGATAATTGATAGCATGGAACTGCTTAAGTTTCTTCCATATGAGGTCTGGGATGCAAAATGGATGGCTACCGGAGATCACCAAGTATGCATGGTCAGGCAGGAGTTGGTTCCTAAGGTGCTGTGAGACTATCTCCTCATTATCTGTAAATGCTCCCTTCATTTCATTAAAGACGACTCCTTTAAAGGTCAAGGGTGTCTGGAAGTCCCTCAGATTCTCATGTTCTAGTCACCATCCTTCCTGCCAGAAATCTAGTTCCCGCAAGCACGGGGGAAAGGCTGCATATAAATACACAGGAGACTCAGGAAGTCCTTGAGATTTTGGGTGGAAAATGGATACAGAGTATAATACATAGGCATTCATATAAGTAGACAGTGACATATTTAATACTTTGAAGAAAGGATCTCTACATGGGTACTTCTGAGATCCGCACAAGACTGAATGCTCCAGAATGTGTGGAACCAGTACTGTCTGCGGGAGTGGTGCAAAACTGCACATTGAACAAGATATTTGTATCTTCACTGGCTAATTATAAGTATTTCACTCCTGTGCTGTCATGGGTAAGCTTCACTGCCATTAGGGACTGCTCAGAAACAGACGTCACCTGGTTTATTATGAACCCATGGATCCTCTCTCCAACCTCATGCTCCAGTGCCCTCTCAAAGGCTGTGGTACCCACCCCTCCTCCTCCATGCTTTGAGGCTGGAATGGCTGCTCAGCTGCCTCAGGAAACCTAACACCCTCTCACCACAGCAGCACATGGCTTGTGACTGTCCTCTATTATCATCTCTTGAAGAAACTGTTATAATAACTTCCTAGTCAGTCTCCTTGACTCCACCCTTACCATCCATTCTCTAAGGGCAGCCAGAGTGATCATTTTAAAGTGGAAAGCAGATCATGCCACAGCCCTGCTTAAAGTTTTCCAGTGGCTTCCAATTATGCTTAGAATGACCTTCTAAGGGGCGCCTGGGTGGCTCAGTGGGTTAAAGCCTCTGCCTTCGGCTCAGGTCATGATCCCAGGGTCCTGGGATCGAGCCCCACATCGGGCTCTCTGCTCAGAAGGGAGCCTGCTTCCCTGCCCCCTGCCTGCCTCTCTGCCTACTTGTGATTTCTCTCTGTGTCAAATAAATAAATAAAATCTTCAAAAAAAAAAAAAAAAAGAATGACCTTCTAACTCCCTACCCTACTGAAAAGGCTCCATATGATCTAATCCTTTACTATTTCTCTATTTTCTCCCATCTGAGCTGCTAGAACAAAATACCATAGACTGAATGACTTAAATAAGATAAATTAATTTCTCACACTTCTGGAGGCTAGGAATTCCAAAAAAAAAAAAAAAGGTACAAACAGATTCAGTGTCTAATGAGGGCCCACTTCTTAGTTCATAGGCATCTGACTTCTCTTATAAGGATGCTGATTCCATTCATGAGGGCTCCACCCTCAAAACCTAGCTACTTCCCAAAGGCCCTACCTCCAAATACCATCATATTGGGCATTAAGTATTAACATATAAATGGGGGGGCATAAACATTAAGTCCATAGCACTCTCTGACCTTATATCCTACTACTCAACCTCTTGCTCTCTATGGTCCAGACATACCGGTATGCATTTTGTTATTGCAAAGAGCAAAGTACATTCTGATCTCAGGGCTTTCACATAGCAGTTGCATCTGTCTGGTAAGGTTCCCCCGACCCCCAGATATCTCATTTTTATTCAGACTTCTGATCAAATGTTACCTCTCCAGAAAGATCTTTCCTGTCATTCTTCTTCCCTTTTTTATTTTTATTTTAGCATTTATTACTATCTTACTATATCACATTCTATTTGTTTATTGTTTGTCTCCATTGTCATAATATCAGGTCCATGGAAGTATATAGTTTCGCTCAATGCTGTATCCCCAATAAGGACCTAATAAATATTTGTTAGGTGAATGAAATTCATATAGTAAATAAACTAGGATTAAATGTTAGAAAAGATCTTACATTAACTAGACTAGCCCCATATTTTTATAGGATCAGTACCTTAAGCCAAAAGAACCAGAGAAATCAAATGGCATAATAAAGGTGACAGAATTTTCTGGTGACAGAACCAAAACTAGTGTTGAAGTCTTCTGATTCCTAGCCTAATACTCTTTCTTTTGGTCCATTCTGCCTCATGTTGTTAGTGACACTAAGAAAAATATTGGGAAAATACTCACTGAACTATACAATGTCATTGTCGTAAATTAAAAAAAAATAAGATACTAAACTGTGGCATGAATTCAATTTTTTTTTAAGAGAGAGAGAGAGAGAACACACATGTGCAAGCAGGGTTGGGGTGAGGCAGAGAGAATATCCCAAGCAGATTACATGCCCAATGTGGACCCTGATTCAGGGCTCAAACTCACAACCCTGAGATCATGACCTGAGCCAAAATCAAGAGTCAAATACTTAGCCAACTTGAAGCCACCCAGGCACTATATGAATTCAGTATTCTTATTTATTCAACGGCTGTTTACTGATCATCTACTATATGCAAGGTATCACTCCCACTGCAGAGGTGAAAAAGAAGTGACTCTCACTTTCAAGTTTCTTTTTTTAATCTAGGAAAGGGAACAAAACAGATTAACAGAATGCAAAACAAAACGTGATGAGTCTCACATGGGTGGCAAACAGTACTTTGTGGATCCAGAGGAGAAACTAATTATGTACAGCAAATTCAGGATTATAAAACTCTTGATAGAAGAGATAGTATTTGCCATGGACCTTAAAGAATGAGAAGGGGGGCACCTGGGTGGCTCAGTGGGTTAAGCCTCTGCCTTCAGCTCAGGTCATGATCTCAGGGTCCTGGGATCAAGTCCCGCATCGGGCTCTCTGCTCAGCAGGGAGCCTGCTTCCTCCTCTCTCTCTCTCTCTGCCTGCCTCTCTGCCTACTTGTAATCTGACTGTCAAATAAATAAATAAAATCTTTAAAAAAAAGAATGAGAAGGACAAGTAAAAGGGGAATGGCATGAACAAAAGTTACAGGGGATAAAAGCACATGTATTCTGGAAAGAATAAGTAGCACATTTAAGATGATCCCTGTGGTCTCTGTTTGCTATAGTTATGAATAAAGTGAGAAAGATCATCTGGAGCAAGAATATGAAAGACAATATCTTACTAAACCAGGATTTTGGGTTTCATTTCCTAGGTGATCAGCCAGCAAATGCTGAATGAATATTAAATAAATGAAGGACCATTTTTTTTTTCTTTTGGAAAAGGGGAATGATATAATGCAAGCAGTGCTTTAGAAAGATTGATCTGGCAGCTGGGTATACTATGGATTGGTAGTGGGAGACTGAAGGCATACAGGTCAGTTTGAGTGGTAAAAAACAGACTGGGCAAGAGGTAAAGAGGTCCTGAACAGAAGAGTGGTGATGGGGCTTGTCAATTAATGTCCAAATCAATCATGCAGACTTTGACAATGACAATTTATGTGAGTGGGGAAAAACAGATCTAATTTGGTGTTATTTTCTAGATCAGACAGTTTCAAACTTTTTCTCCATAGTAATAAATATATTTTCACTTCCACTGCAGAGGTAAAATATAGTAATAAATGTATTTTATTACTATAGTAATAAATATATTTTATGTCATGACTTTAATTCACATGTGTACACACACATACATAATAGACATAAAATTTCACAAACGTACACTCTTTTAGCACCTGTAATGCTGGTCTATTCTATTTTCTATTTCAGTTAAAATATACCAACCACAGTCTTCAACACTGATTTATAACCCATGAATGGATCATAGTCCACAGTTTGAAAAATGTTCCCCCAGATTTAGTCCTAGTGATTTAGATGTCACTAACTCACATATACCCCAAGTCATGGAATTCACTTTACATCTGCCTACCCATTTACCAAGAGTTAATTGGTTTGACCTAAAACAAATAATTTAAAGCATAGAAGAATTATGTCTTTAAAAACCTGTCTTTTTCAAATACTTTCATGTAAAAAGATACTCACCTAACCTCACATCAGACTACTTCAATAACCTCAGGTCTAGTCATTCTGCCACCAAACTCACCTGCCAGAGAAATCCGCTTAGACCTTCTATGGTTCTCTACTGCCTAGTCCAAAAAGCCTAAGCTATATATATGCTTCAACTTTTAAAGTTTTTATCTCTACCCTTCCTATCCAACTTCATTTTCTACAACTCCTCATGTTTAAGTTAGATTGACTAATCCCACAAACACATACTGCTTATTCCTTCCTCAATATTATGCTCATTTTGTAGCCTCTGTCTTGAATGCCCTCCCCTTAATTCCCCTGAATCACATAACCGCTTACTCTAGCCCATCTACTTCTTAGTGTTTTATGCTAACTACTCTGCTTCACACTGAATCACTTCAACACACACACACACACACACACACACTCAACCACACAATATATAACTTTATCATAGAATGTTTTCTAAGTATTTTAAATTGTATTAGATGTATCTCCATAACCTGAGATAACATGATTAATGGAAAAAGCACAAACTTTAGAGCTAAATGGACATAATTCATATCCTGAATCTGCCATTTATTTGTCACGTCTCCTTTGGCAAACTGCTTTGGCAAACTGTTTCTCTAAGCCTTAAACTACATATCCATTAAGTACAAATAATTGCACCTACTTCAAAAATTTATTTTGAGCATTACATGAGATAACATATGTAAAAGACCTAGCAAAGTGCCTGATAAGAGATCAATTACTATTTTCCCGTACACATTTTCACCTTGAAAACAGGTGCCATGTCTTATATAGCATCTAACAAAGGGTTGAGTACATAGTAGGCATTTAATAGAATCTGTACACTTGTTGATAAATTTACTCTTCTTCACTATCATTAGATATAAACAAATAACATTTCTCCAGTCATTATAGGCAACTAAAGAATGAAGCAAGAAGGGCACCTGGGTGGCTCAACCAGTTAAGCATCTGCCTTCTGCTCAGGTCATGATCCCAGGGTCCTGGGATCAAGCCCCACATTGGGCTCCCTGATCAGTGGGGAGTCTGCTTCTCCTTCTCCCACTTCCCCTGCTCATGTTCTCTCTCTCTCTCTCTCTCTCTCTCTCTCAAATAAATATTTTTTTTAAAAAGGAATGAAGCAAAAAATAAAGGTAAACCATCTAAATTTTTTCATTTGACTTACTTTTTAAAAAAGATTTTATTTATTTATTTGACAGACAGAGATCACAAGTAGGTAGAGAGGCAGGCAGAGAGAGAGAGGGGGGGAAGCAGGGTTCCCACTGAGCAGAGAGCCCGATGCGGGGCTCGATCCCAGGACCCTGGGATCATGACCTGAGTCGAAGGCAGAGGCTTTAACCCACTGAGCCACTCGGGTGCCCCCATTTGACTTACTTTCCTTAAAAATTAGCAGTGGGATGCTCCCAAAGATGTTCTGAGAAATAAGTTCAGCAGATAGACATTGAAAAAGCAGTGCTTTCTCTTGATCACCTTTTATGTTGCTGTGACTCTTCCTCATAGTTTCCGTTGTTGTGTTCTCTTTTGCAGACTAAATTGCACCAAAGGATTCAAAACAGACCTGCCAATTATATGGCTGGCGATCTTTGTTAGACAATCTACACATCTGTGTTGGATGAGAAGCCCCTCCATATTAAAAAAAAAAAGATAGTGATGCTAATGAAGTCCTATTATTTCATGGAATAGTCTCATTTCTGAAGTTACTCCAGTTATTATTTAGCTCAAGGTTGTTGATACTAGTCTACAGAAATTTCCCTTTGCTTTGTCTCTGAGAAAGCAGGGTGCTGGTAAACAGAAAGTACAAGATCTTGAGGAACTTGTCCATTGAACTGTAGGAAATGATGACAGATCTGGGAATAATGTGCCTCATTGTTTCCCACAAGGGACAGGTAAAGGAAACAGCACATCACTTATATCAAAAGAAAATTTTTCATTACATTATGATCTATTGTTGCAAATTGCCTTTGCTCAACTCTCCAGTTCTAATTCTATTACAAACCATTCAATGATTATAATGTAAACATTCTAAGCTAACTTCTTACATAGCTCAATTGTATCTGCTACTATTTGGAGGCTAAATGTCAGAGCTGAAGGGCTGGTAGAGTTTGAAGTACTAAGACCCTTCCAAAAGGGAAAATTGAAGGGTTACATTACTTTGTTTAAGACTTATATTTAGATATCTAAAGATTACCTGAACCAAGGTGCCATGATTCTCTTTAAAGAAGTGAAAATATATGGTTTACATAAAAATAAAATGTAATGGTTTAAAAATATATGTAGACATGCTTAACAATAATTGTAATAAGATAAATCAAATAAGGAGCACCTGGGTGGCTCAGTGGGTTAAACCTTGCCTTCGGCTCAGGTCATGATCTCAGGGTCCTGGGATCGAGCCCCGAATCAGGCTCTCTGCTCAGCCGGGGCCTGTTTCCCTTTCTCTCTCTGCCTGCCTCTCTGCCTACTTGTGATCTGTCTGTCAAATAAATAAATAAAATATTTTTTAAAAAGATAAGTCAAATGAGCCTACAATGGGATAAAATGTTTCTCCTATCTGCTGGGCAAAAGCAAAATGTTTGGGGGAAAACCTTTGACAGGGATTTGGGAATTAGATATTCTCAAACACTGTTGGTGTCATTATGTCTAAGTACAAAATTCCTGGCAGTGGAATTGTTAGATACCTAATTAATATAACTGATGATTTTATCAGTATTATTATGAAAATAGTTCTGAACTTCCATGGATCTTATGAAAGAGTCATGGAGTTTCTAGGAGTCCTTGGGCCATACTTTGAGAAACACTATTACATGCAATAGAAGATTTATGGAAAGATATCCAAGAAACTGGAAAACAGGAGTGCATCTGGGTAAGAGGTTAGAGGTAGAAGGGGGATTTTTTAGTGTACATGTATTTGTAGTTTGGATTGTTTTTACTCTTTGCAAGTATTGCATATTTAAAAATAAATAAAGACCAACAGGTATTCTCTTTGTTTCCTTAGTAAAGTGATTCCACCAGTGATTCTTAACAAAAGACCTATGTTTGAGAAATTTGATTTATATTCCTGATAACTTTTTGATTGTTTCATAAATGTCACAAATCCATCATGATAACTTGAAAAGGATTATGATTCAGTTGGACACAGGCCTCCATGCTGAAGTTTCACTCTTGTTTCCCCTGACTTTCTGTCAAATAGTTAACAAAGGGTAAATAAATATTTAAAAGTAATAGACAGGCATTTTGTCATTGAAAAAATATACCTCTAATATATCTGTTCTGTAAGACTTGTTTCTTTTTTTTTTAAAGCACAAAATGTCACACAAATGTCCCAGAGAATTCAGTTCTCAAACATCCTGTTCCATGTAAGATGTTTTGGCAGTAGTATGGGGCGCCTGGGTGGCTCAGTGGGTTAAAGATGTTTTGGCAGTAGCAATTCAGCACAAAATAAAATAATTCATTACATTTCAAAATGGTTTTGATTTTGATCAAGTCTAAAGGATGTTTTAAATAGGCAGAAACAGTCTTTATGAGAGGCTAAGGGCCCAGCTGTAGATGTCATTTGATGGCCCTTCAGAGCCACGTGTCCCAGAGTACTTGACCCACTTTTGCCTTTGCAAAAAAAAGAAATGTTCCTAATAGCAAAGTAAAAAGTTCATTGAACTTGGATGGTTCCCTTATAGGAAAATCCAACTTCATCAAGTGTTAGTAAGGCATCTGGTTATGCAGTATTCACTTCTCTAGTGTAAAGGTACTCAACTTTCATCAAATTTGAGCATATGGAAAAATATATGGAAAAAATATATGGAAAAATAAGGATGTTATTTACTTGACACCCTTTCTTTTTCCCCTTCCCAATTTGTCACCATCAAGTCCTGTAATAATAAAAAAATTTCCCCACTTAAAAGCCTTCTATGGCAATCAACCATCTACAAGATAAAATCTGAGCTCCAGGATTTAGCATGGGATCCATGAACCCAGAATCATCTGGCCCTTGCCTAACTCTCTAGCCCTTCACCCATGTGTCCTCTTGATATATTATAACCAGTCTTTCAAAATAATGCTCAAATGTTTTAGCTCTGTGAAACATTTCTGGATAAGTTTTGCTTTTGTTTCATCACTGAAATTTCATGATCAAAAATCACTTCTTTTGCAAATACTTCTTCTGCCATCCCTACTTCCACCCAAGATAATTCTGGGTTTCCATATTTTGTACATGATTCTACCATAGCACTAAACACACTGTATTATCATTGTTAATGCATCTTATTTCTCTATAGACCATGAATTCCTTAAAGGCAGAGACAAATGTTTATTTATTTTAGGGTTTTAGCACCTAAAAAAATGCCTGGCACACAACAAGCTCTTAAGTAAATGCTATGTAAAGGAATGAAGGAATACTCTCAAGGACAAGCACCTGGAGAGGCATTGTGGCATAATGAAAGGAACACAGATTTGAGGATCTCTTTTTCTGTCTACATTCCTCAATAATCTCATGTATTTGCTTGCTATTTGTATGCTGTTCACTCCCAAAAGTTTTTCTCCTAGTGGACTTCTCCCTTAAACTCACATACTTAACTGCTCATCTAACATCTCCACTTAGATGTCTAAGAGATATTTCAAATGTAACATGTACAAAACCAAACTCTCGATTCTTAATCTTCCCCATCTCAATAATTGGATACTCTACTTTTTTTAGTCACGCAGGCCAAGAAAGCTGGAATTATTTGTGTCTTGTCTCTTTCCCTCATACCTCACATTCAATATAACAAACAAACAAAAAAAACCTGTTGGCTCTACCTTCAAAGCATAACCAGAATTCTATCACATTAAATTACCATTGTTGCTAATACTCTAGTTCAAACCAGCATCACCTTCCATCTGCACTACAGCAGTAGCCTATTAATTGGCTTCAATGTTCCAGTCTTTGCACCTTTACTCTGTGTCCCACCCAGGATCCAGAACGCTCCTTGTAACATATACTGAACCATGTCAAGCCTCTGCTTAAAACCCCCCAATGGCTTTTCATCAGAGGGTAAGTGTCCAAATCTTTACAAAGGCCTATGCAGCCCTATATGATCTGACCCTACCACCATCACCTCTCTTACCTCATCTCCTAATTCTCTCTCCACTGCTCACTCTGCTCCAGCCACTCTGGCTTTGTTACTGTTCCTTGAAATCTAAAGGCTTCCACTGAAAGCCTTTGCATTTGCTACCCTGCTGCCTAGAAAAACCATATCTGAGAGGTCAGCATGACTAACTCTCTCACTTCTGTCATGCCTCTATTCAAATACCACCTTATCACTGAGCCCTCACCTGACCATTCTGTAAAATATAGTCAAAATTTCTTACATTATGCTTTATTTTCCTTCACAGTACTCCTCCCCTCCATGTGCACATGCACACACTGCTCATTTGTCTTGTCTATCTTCCTACCTTCCCCAACTATAATGTACACTCCATGAAGACAGTTGTTTTTTTTTTTAGCTACTATGAAATCCTTATTCCCTAGAACAATACCCAGGGTATAGCAGATACTCAGTAAATACTTTTTTTATTAAACATATGATGAACAAACTGGCTGTTGACTTCAAGCAAGTCACTTTATCCCTCTACAGATGCTCTTGATTTCTAATAAAATGATAGGTTTAGACTAAGACTCATCCAGTTTCATCACTCCATAAACTTATAACTTACTCTTCCTCTGAATCCTCTCAGGGCCTCTTAGCACATTATCAGGAATGTTATGTATTCAGTAAATACTTGTTGATGGTCTATGATTTAGGATTATAAGAACCTGCATTTGTTAATGGCTTTTGTGTGCTAGGCAGACTTTATTATACAATGTTTCATTTTAATCCTCACAATAATCCTTCAGGGAATATATTATTATTCCTACTTTACAGAGAAGCTAAGTGCCTTGTCTATGTTCATATAGCTGGCAGGAGGGAGGAACAAGAATTTAAATCCTGGTCTGTATGGCAACTCATGAGTCCATTCTGATAAACCACCATTGACATATGAAGGTTAAAAGTGACATTTTTCTAATGACATACCATATGGTGACTAACATAACATAATAAATAAATACATACATATATACCAAAAAAGTGACATTTTTAACAAAAAGTGAGAGTATCAATACACAATTGATAACTTAATTTGTATGGGAATGATTAACTGACTTCCTGTAAATAAAGTCCCATTATTTTGTAGCCCCCACTGATTATCCTTCCCAGAATTCCCTCTTTGAAAATACTACCACTACCATGACCCCAGGAAGCATTCTAAAGCAAGCATGATGTGGTCAGCATTTTTCCCCAGTCTATGTAATCATTGAATCATTGTAATCATCACTACCACTACCATGACCCCAGGAAGCATTCTAAAGCAAGCATGCATGATGTGGTCAGCATTTTTCCCCAGTCTATGTAATCATTGAATCATTGTAATCATCACAGTCTAAAGTTTGCTATATAAAAATTCTAATTTATAGTAAATAGAGGTAGGGGATGATTTTCCCCAGTATATCCAGTGAAAAAAAGATAGTTGGTTGCCTGGGACCAGAGGTAAAGAAGATTAACTAAAACTTTTCAGGGGTAATAAAGTTGATTTAAAAATAAATTTATATAAGAAAAATCTATTTAGAAGTTATTTAAATAAAACTTAAGTAAATAAATAGGTGTTGCCTTATGCAAAATTGAGAAATGTAATGGAAGTATATGGGAAAAAATTACAAAATGATGTTTTAATTTACAGAATTAAATAGCAAACTACTCAATTTATTAAAACAATATTTAACTTACTTATTTAATTTACACACCACTTTATCAGAGTCTTGTAAATGGATAGGAACATTGAATAGTCTGCCAGAGACTGAGAAATCTGTCAGTGACATTAGGAATTCCCTCTTGAGTCACAGGCATGGAATATACTGCCAGTTTGCTTATTGTCATAAGGGGAAGGTGGAGGTGAGGCAGGGGAAAAACGTCATTTTGTTTTGTTTTTTCTTGAAAACATAATGTCTCCTGGACAGGTCTGACAAATGAGTACATATCAAACCCAAAATAACCCAGCTCCACAATGACCTCTCTCTTCTTTGGCTTCCCCTTCCCACCCACTCTACCAAATTTCCCCAACTCTGCCTGCTCTCTAGAAAATTCTCAACCTCTGGGCTTCCATAGCACCCTTTGCAGACTTTTATCAAGATATATAGCTCATTGTTCCACTCACTGTTGGAACTTACAGGTTAGTTTAATGAAAGGGTTATTTTTCAACAAATGCATTTATAAAGTTATATTTTCCATAATTCAACTAAGTTACAGTTTTTATTTCATAGGTTATTTGAACTCTTAACTTGCACTGTGTTATTATGATCTGTTTTATCCTATCATTGGTCGTCTTACCCTGTCTCAAGTCTTCTCTGTTCTTGAGCTGATTCCATCTGCCAATATATATACACAGGGACATTTTCCTCCTTTGCAGCTCACTAAGTAGATTAGTGATATTAATAGTAGTAGCAGTGGACTATTAGTAGTAGGACTGGTCATAAGGGCTGTAAATAATAATCATAATGACAATAGCAATAACAGAAATAGCTGTCATTTACTCTGTTATCAAAAATTCTATCAACAATTCTGTAAGACAAAGATACACAAACATATGTAGAAACAGAGGCTCAGAGACGTTCAACGCCCAGGGTCATTCAGTAAGTTAGTGGTAAAGAAAGAATTTTAAACCAAATCGTTCTGACTTTAAATCCTATACTCTTATCTGCCACACTTATCTAGAACAAGAAAGGCTGCTGGAATGATTTCCTCAGCTCTGTTTCCTGGTGTGTCCCTGCTCACAGACCTTAATGTTCATAAACTAATTCATGAGGTGATTTTGCAGTACATATTGTCTCTAAGGAAGGATGCATGCTTCAAAGACCAAAAGAAGCCTCTGGATTAGAAAACTGACATACAAACCAACCAAAAGAGGATAAATATGGAGTCTGCCAAGGTTACCTTGAAATTGTCTTCTTCTTTTTTTTTAAGATTTTTATTTATTTATTTGACAGACAGAGATCAAAAGTAGGCAGAGAGGCAGGCAGAGAGAGAAAGGGAAACAGGCTCCCGGCTGAGCAGAGAGCCCAACTCGGGGCTCGATCCCAGAACCCTGGGATCATGACCTGAGCCGAAGGCAGAGGCTTTAACCCACTGAGCCACCCAGGTGCCCTGAAATTGTCTTTTTTTATCATAAATTCTGAGAGTTACTGAAGAATATAAGCTAATGTCTTCTGGAAAATGTCAAAAATCCCATATACTTCCACAGTTTTGCTTGAATGACTTTTATAAACCAGATCAGCAGAACTTTCTGAAGGCCGTATATTAATTTGACTTAAATATTTCAATTAAATGAAGACATTGATTAAATCTGGCATAAAAAAGCCTCTGAGACAAGACTTGGGACTAAGCTAGAAAGGTACTGTGGGGTGGTAGAAAGTGGTAGAAAGCAGCATTGTATTAGGAAAAGCCCCAGCTTAGTTATCCCCAAACTGCCTTTGGAGCACATAAATTAACCTCGCTGGGTTCTGCTAGCTCATCTACAGAAAGAGGTTATAAGATTGTATGCTCTTCAAAGCGCCTTTCAGTTCTTATCAACTGAAGCTACTTCTTGCTTGCAAATGTTATTTGGTAAATCAAAAGTCTGTGTACTTAGAATTCCAAGTGAGTAGAAATAAATTGATTAATTTTTAAAAAGGCTTTGAGAACTGGAGAATATTTGGTTACGGGACAGAATAAATACATATTCTCTCTTGCAGAAGCTCCAAGAAAATGACATTAGCTATCTCTCCAGTATCTTTCTTCCTAGCTCTTTTTATCTCCTAGACTTATATAGGCCACTTTGTTTAACGGGGCACACTTGCATGCCCCCAACAAACAATGCAGCAGCAACTAGCATAGTGCTTTGCAGAGAAGAGAGATGTAGAAAAATCTTACTTGAATTGAGTTCAAATGAGGAACTGCAAGAAGGAAAGTTGTGTAAACCAGATAACACAAGGTAAGGAAAGCCTTCTGGGTTCTAACAGGCATAGATGAAGGAGCAGAGCTCATGTATATTTGTGAGGGATTTCAGTTGGGAAACAGGACCCAATGTCCAAAAGCTGGACCTTATTTATCAGTGAGGAAAACTGCTAACTTTCCATGATAGATCTGCCTAAATATTCCAAGAATATGAGTTATTCTCTCTGACATTCAAATCCCTCCAATAATCAAGTCAACTTTGCCTATCTAACTCTACCTTCCTGTATTCTCCCACAGTCCCCTGGTTTCACTTGGTCATTAAACTTGAGAATGCATGAATTATAAGTTTAAGCATCAGACAGATGGCCTTCAAATACTAACTCAGTCCCTTATTTGCTGTGTGACCTTGGGCAAGTTACTTAACCTTGCTGAGTCTTGATTTCCTCACCAGTAAAATAGTTAACAGCTAGTCTATAGGACTTTTAATTTATCATTCAATGAGATGATAAAATTACACTAATAGTAGCTATCACTTATTGTGAACCAACTATGTACCAGGTTCTGTGCTCCCTTCATTGTACCACACTTAGGGACTTGTCTTCCTGTTGGGAGTAGTCCTCAGACTAAGAATTTAGAACAAGCTATCCAGAGGGTACAAAGACACCTACTGGTCTAGGCAGGCAGTCAGCTTCAGAATAACCAGTGAGCTTATACATCAGTTTTATCTCAATAAACCTGAGTGGGAGAAATAATGACTGGAAAACAATGGTACAGAACAACAGGCTGTATGTATGCACCAGAAGTCTAATAAAAGGGCCCTTGCAACAATCTAACTTAGCAGGCTTTTATTCAAAATTGAGGAGATCAAGCAGCAAGTTTGCTATCTCAATCTTTCTTCCTTCAGTTTTAAAAGGCTTAGGAAATTGGAAGAACCTTGAAAAGAAATTTAGAGTCACTTTTCCCAAAGTGTGGGATTGGAATGGGGACAAGACCAGCATACTTGCTGTGTGGCCTTGGGCAAGTCATGTAACTGGAGCTTGAGTTTCTTTATCTATAAATTGGGGCCTGTTCTTTTTGGAGCTATGGTAATGATTAGAAATAAATTTATTTAAACTGACTAATATGGTACCTGACATATATAATAGTGACTATATCTAGTATGTCATTAGTTATATTCCTCTAGCTCTGAGAGATTCAAATGTCAGCTAAATGCAGGATGTCATCTCCACATATCAGCAAAAATACAGGTATAAATACCATATATGTTATTTAACAATTTGATGAGGTTTGGGAAAATCATGATAAGTAGCTTTCTTACACTGTCATAGTCCTTTGGAGAAAATATGTAATATAAGGTCTAGAAGCTGCAGTTTGTACTGATCTCCTATAGTAATATCAGCTGTCCCACACAATGTAATACTTCATTGTAGCCTATCATGCATGCCGTGCAGATAGCTCCAAAATTTATATTTCTATCACAGACTTCTCTCTGAATGCCAGACTCATATATCCAACTGCCTACTCTACATCTCCTCTAGGATGTCTAATGGGTATCTCAAATAAAACATGGCCAAGACAGAAGTCTTGAATCTTGCCACAAAATCTTGCCTCCCTTAGTCTTCTCCATTTTAGTAAATAGCACTACTGTCTACTCTATTACTAAAACCAAAAATCTAGGAATCATCATGAGGAAGTCCAATCATTTCTGTCTCTACAGTATCTCTTGAATCTGTCCACATTTTTCTATCTCTATTACTACCACTCTAGTTCAAGCCACCATCATCTTTCTCAGAAATGCTCCAATAGCTTCCTAACTTGTCTCTCTACCTCCTTCCATCTATTCTCCATGGGCCATCCAGAGGAAGATTTTTTTTATGTAAGTCAGAAGGAATGCGACATTTTCCTACTGAAAATTATTCAATGACATCCTCCTACTCTTAGGATAAAGACCAAAACCTTCTAAGGCACTATGTTATCTAGCTCTTGCCTACCTTTCAAATCTCATTTTACCTCACTCCCCCCACTACTCCCTATGATCTAACCACACTGCTCCCTTTCTGTTCCCTAAACTTACAAGGATCTTTTACATCACAAAGCTAAAACATGCTATTTCCTCTGAGATTATTTTTCCCCACTCTTCACCTAGATGACTTTTTCTTAAACTTCAGGGTCCCATCTCAATGTTATTTTGCTTCAAGTAGACTTTGCCAATGATCTACTTTTCAGTCTCTGTTATTTCCCTTTTTATCACTTATTGCAATTACTAATTATGTACTTAACCCATGTGCTTATTTGTTTAATCTCTATGCTTTCCCTACCCTTCATTATACTAACAAGCTCAATTAGAGATTGTCTCTTAAAGCAAAAGTCTCTTAAAGCAAAAGTTAACTTATTAACTCTTTTAACTCTTAGAATAAAGTTCACCTCTATTCGCCCAGGCCAATAAGTATTTGATGAATGTGAAAAGAATATCAAATATACTAATTGTGGATCCAAGGCTGATAATGACAGAATTAGATAAATACTTATTCACTTGTCTTAAAATGTTCTTTTCACCTTTTACTTCATATAGAGACAGGAGGTAAACTAATTAGTATCATGAAGATAATTTTACTGCCAAAACTATGAGGATATAAGGGTGCCTGCATGGATCAGTCAGTTAAGCGTCTGACTCTTGATTTCAGCTCAGGTCATGATCTCAAGGTTGTGAGATCAAGCCCTGTGCTGGGCTCTACTTAAGATTATCTCTCTCCTGGGCACCTGGGTGGCTCAGTTGGCTAAGCAACTGCTTTCGGCTCAGGTTATGATCCTGGAGTCCCGGGATCAAGTCCCACATTGGGTCCTCTGCTCAGCAGGGAGCTGGCTTCTCCCTCGGCCCCTCGCCCCTCTCATGCTCTCTCTCTCAAATAAATAAAACCTTTAACAAAAAAGATTCTCTCCCTCTTCCTCTGTTCCTCCCCACCCCTCTAAAAATTGAGGATATAAATACTACCAGGTGTTTGATCTTAGGAGCAAGGGGGGCTAGGTGATCGGATTATGATTTTAAAAGGCTTTCATTAGGAAAAGTGAAAGCCCAATTATTTCTCATATAACTTTCATACCAGAGTTTATAGTGAGGCTATGATGCCCTGACCATAAAAACTGAGCAAACAAGTCAGGGTACTGGCCCACTATCTTCTGTACATAATTATTACTGCATTTTTAATCTCATTTTCCCAGAATACACTGGAGAGAGTTATCAGACACTCTAGGTGGGCTCTGAAGCAAAGGATTCAAAACACAACAAACATTTAAATTCACTCATTCAACAAATGTATTAAATGACTACTATATGCCAGATACACAAGTGAGGTGTTTTTCCTAACCAGTCAGACAGAATCAAAGCATGAATATGCAGCCCATCACTTGGGCTTCTGTATCTAGTGCTTCCCAGTTACTCCTCAGGATCCCCACAGGAGCATAGTGTCAAATCATGAAGAGATTTCTAGTTATGTAAAGTACACCCCGTACCAAGAAATGATTTATAGACTTGAACTGGTGAATTATTTTCCTATTTGACAGCCAAAGGAGGCAATTTAACTGCCTTTATAAACCACCAGTGATGAATCATAATGACATAAGGAATTGCTGGACAGGAAAAGGCCACTCTCCGTAACATTCTTGTTCTCAGGACTCAATTCCACCTCAGCTTTGTCTCAGCAGCCTTTGTTCTTGGCTCACACATCATTAAAATGTCTTGCTGGCTGCAAAACTCATTTATATAGACAAGAATATTTTCTCTGACCACCTTAATTGACAAATTATTCCACATGATTGCATCTCCTTGAATGAAAAAGTTTGGCCTCAAATACCTATGAATGTAGCCTTGTGCATGAGTTTGTCATAGCCCCTGGTTAACTCCCTAATTTTTTTTTAATTCATCCCATGTAAATGAAGTGCCCTATTAAAAATAACAATTTGTTTTAAACCATTTGTTAGACTCCTTCTTGTGGTAAAATGGCTGTGAGGTCATCTTTGCAAAACTTCCAGTTATAATAATGATGAAAATGATGCTAATCATAATAATTAATATCATTTTTTAAATACTTACTAATTCCCAAATACCATTCTAAGTGATTTTCATCTATTTTCTTCACTCAACACAATAACATGTCCTTATTTTGCATAGAGAAAAAAACTGAAGTTCAGAAGAATAAATTATTTTTTCTCAAAGTCACACAGCTACTATTATACTAAGGATTTGAATCATGTTTTTCTGATTCTGAAGCAAGGTCCAAGGAAGCAAATCAAGTTTTCAGTTTTCCACAGGTCTTCTTTAGGAATCAAATTCTTTGTTTAGCTAAAATTTCTTATAAATGACTTCCTCTAGATATTTTTCTCAGCAAAAGATCTTATCTACCTCCACATAAGAAACTTTGTTAAAGTCAAATCCGATTATAGTACTTTGAACAACATATAGTTCTATAAGGATTTACTAGTGGAAGGGGCTCAGGCTTTGAGAAAACAACCACCACCACCTGAACCTTCAACTCCAGTGCTATTATTTAGTTACAGTAGAACACTGAGTAAAATTACTTAACTTCTCTGAATTTCAACTTCAACATTGGTAAAGTGGGGCTAAAGTGACAATACCACTCAGGATTTTTACATGCTTAAATGAGATCATATATAGGAAAACTTAGTACTTCCCTCCTAGTACCATAATTGTATATCTAAATGTCAAGGTAAACCTTTGTATGGGAAACAATGGAATATGGAGGACATTAGTCTTAATTGGTGAGACAAAACCTACACCAAGTACTTCAAAATAATTAACTATAAATTAGTGTCAAACAGCATGGTGAAAACTTTTGTAAAACTGCCAAGGGAATTTAGGAGAAAGAAACTAGTAACTGTAAATGAGATTAATCTGTGAAGGTTTCATGGAAGAAGTACTGAAGTACAAATACATGTTAGCAAAAGGGAGTGAAAGAGCATGAAGCAGGCAAGCAAGCAGGAAGAAAAGGAACTAGTGGCATTTGGTGAGCATTGTTGCGTGCAGAAGCCGCGTAGGTTCTTTTTATCTGGTTGCTTTAAGAGCAAGGTTTTGGAACAAATGTGGGCTTGAATCCTAATTCTACCACTTACTATCTGTGTGATCATAGACAAGTAACTTATCTCCTCTGAGTCTCCCTTTCTTCCCTTATAAAATAAATATCTCCTAACTTTCAAGGTTATTGTGAACATTGACTGATTGTACAATACAATACCTGACCCAATAAATGGTGGTCCTCTAAGCATCTGCTCCATTCTGTTGGATCTGGTTCATAGCTAATCTCCCACCATATCAAACTCCTCATTTTCATCCTCTAGAAGACTAGCTTGAGAGAATAGTCTTATCTTGCTCAAACCACTACTTTCAGGTTGTAGAAGAGCAAGGCAGCTGAGACTTTCACAAATGAACATAATAGACTTAGGAAAACCTGTGCCCATGAATCTTAGAGGTCTATACACCTAGAAGTCACACTGCAATTCCTTCCCAAGTATCCCCTCCCCTACCCCTAACTCAAGTCAGAGGAGTCAGCCAAGGAGTCAATGATCACCTCAGGTGATGGAAGAGAGCCACTGGAGCGGAACTGGCCTGAATTGGGCACGTTTGCCATATCCTGCTGCCATGTGCTCTAACTTGCTCACTCTCAGCCCTCCAAGCTAGTCTCCTGTACAGCTACTTACGAAACAAACCCACAGGAATGAATGTTCTCATAGTCCAGAAAAACTTTGCAGAGAAACAAGACCAGCTTTCTGCTAATGGGACAGTTAGTAGTATTTTTTTTTTGTCTCCCTATAAGGCATAGAAACATGCAAACATTTTCCTAGGACAGAGACTGGAAATATCTTTGACCTTGTCTGTCACCAACAGGGTTAATAGATAGCCCTATATCATAGGTTGAGGCAGGAGGAGAGAAATAGGAGGAAACAAGGAAAGACAAAACAACAGAGGCAGTAAAGGAAGGGGGGATCACCCCTTAAACTGCTACTCAAGGCCTTCCTTCCCACTAATTCTAAGCAGGCATTTTTTTCTTTTCTCCTAGTCACCCAAGGTCATGAGTATAGTTGACCTTGTTTCTAGAGGGAGCAAGCAGCCACCTGCAGGGTATGAATTGTGACACTCTGGGAAAGGCCCCCCACAGGCACTGCAAAGCTGCCAGAAATTCCCACCATTAGTCATGCCTATGAGTTACAGAATTGAAATATCTATTAAACTGCAAATATGTTAGCTGTAAAGGGAAACATTATGGGCCACTATCCGTCAGGAATTCTTTATCTCTTTGAGGAACTAGATTAGACCCAGCAGAAAACAAGGATCTGAGGAGATGAGCTACAGAAAATACAGGACATTTGGACATTTAAAAGAGTCAGAGAAGGGAAAAAGATGTCATTCACAGTGCGCTGGGTGGGCTAGGAAAGGCCAGGGTCACCCAAGAAGGGAGAGGGAGTCCTAGGAGGAAAGGCAAAGGAGCTGCTACCAGCCGGTTTTGGTCACGAGATTTTTGCACCTGCGACTGTGCAAAAGAACAGTCAATTATGAAATGCACAGTCAGTCATGTGAAAGTTTCCTTAATGTGGCCAAGAACTATTGACTGCTGAGGGCTTTCCTCATTAAGTCACATAAAAGGTATAAATGAGATATATTCTCACATGATAATCAGGACACAGACATTCAGATCATGTTAACTGGTTGCTCAGAACATGAAGGAGAGAGAACATGTGCTAATGATTTTTTTCCCCCTCACTGCTTCACACTGCATTGCTTTGGGGCAGTTTCAAGGAGGGTGCTTTATCCCCAGGGCTTTTCATTTATCTGTAATATTTGAGACCAACTTGCTTCATCATTTAAATTGTTCTCTGTAAGGTGATCAATTCGTCAATACCCCTCCTGTAGTATTACGTCCATAAATTGCGCCCTTCACTCTCTGCATCCAACCAGTCTGTTGGATGGTGTGATTAGGATGGCTTCTGAGTGCTGTTCTCAGTTTGTCTATTAACTGCTCTCCAGGCTACTTAAGTTTTTTGTTTGTTTGTTTGTTTTTGTTTTTGTTTTCCCTTCTCACTGCTGGGGATGGAAGTAGTAGAAGAAAGTCTGAGCCAGCCACACAGTCATTCACTTGTTTCAAAGTGCTATTGAACCAAACTCTTTAAGGAAAGGCCACAAAAAGATAATTTCCAAACTTAATTCAGCATATAGGCATGTTTTACTTAGTCCACACAACGATGAACAAACCACAGATCTCCACATAAAAATCCAAACTTCTACAATCTCTTTAAAAATTAGAGGGCCTAATAGTACTGGATCCTTCAGTTCACATGACAACAGGCAGGGCTGAGTCAATGCTGCTAGTGTTTTCCAGCTTGCCTCTCCATGTTACACACCCATTCAGGTACATGACTCACCTGGCTTCTAGAAGCATTTGACTATTGATTAGGGCATCACCCTTTTGCTGGTTTAGATTCAGTCATCAGCAGTAAATGCTTTTCCTTTTATAGAAGGAATAGAATCACAGCTATTTCTTCTTTAAGCCAAAACCATGGGTTGGCAAATGAACATTTTATATAATAGGTTATTTCAGGGATCCATAGACCTGAGCTCCAAAGTCTCCAATTTTGGAGTCTTTCTGGGGATGCAACTCCTCTTTTTCTGGCCCAGAACCCAGGATTAAAGGACTAAGGACAGAATATAATGGGATATGATAGAAAAAAACAATGTGTTAGTAATAAGAAGATGAGGGTTCTAGTCGGAGCCATGACATTCACCAGCTGCCACCCCAGGGCAAATGGTTTAAACTCTGAGCCATAGTTTAGTCTAGTGGGGGTGGATTATGTTATGTGCTCATACAAGTTTAAGAAATGTCCTAAACTATTATATCTCATCTTCCTTTTAGAAAACTTTAATACATATTAGAATAAGATACATACTAAGATGCCCTGAAATGCCTTGCAAAAAATAGACCCATTTAACTTTGACCTAGCAGATAAACACATTGCCACAGAACCTTTCTCCACCCCCCCTCCTCTCCTTCCCTTCCTCTCTTCCAGAAATAACTACTAACATTTCTTAGAATTGGAAAAGTTTAGAAACAATTGTTTGAAACACTATTTGTTCTAATGAAAAAAAAAAATTTCACAGGTTCCAAAGGGAACATAATTCTGTCTCCACCTGTCTGATTTCAGAATCATATTAAGAAACCTGAATCCTATGTTCCTTGTTGCACAGAGTAGGCACCATTTTATGTGTTGACTCCTCTTTACCAACTGAATCAACATTGTTTAACTAGACTGTTCTCCATTGCTTCACTTCTGTTAGCTTAAAATCATTATGATAACTGCAATGAACCTTACTGGAATCCATTTTTTTCTCAATATGGATTTTCATATTGATAGTGCCATTTGACACCAAACTATGAAGTTTGGCAAATTTCATTTTCTGTACATTCTTGTTTTTCTTGGAACCTTACTTTTTCTTGTTTCCTGTTTCCTGCCACCATCCTAAGTTTAAATTTAATTCTGTGTCCCATTCCTATTGATCTACTCTAAGGTACTCACTGAGATCTATAAGGACTAGGCTCCAAAATGTCAAGTGCATCCTTTTTAGAGGTATCTAAATTCCAATAGGAAATTTTGAATACTTAATGTCTAGAAAGGAAATTATAGTGGAATAATGAACATTATGATCAATATTTTGACATATTTTTCAATGTATGTAATATATATCTGGTGATATATGGTTTGCTCTTCGTGGTAGTTTAAAAGTTATATTTGAGAGTCAGAAAGGCCTAGATTCATATCCATGCTCTGTCAGTTACAAAATATGTGACTGAAGGCACATCACCTCACCTAAGTTTTCTTCCTCAGTAAAATGAGGACAGTAATAGTATCTAGCCTCATATGGTTGTTCTGAAGATTAAATGAAAAAATGAATGAAAATGACTAAGCACAATGTTTGCCACAAAATGAGTTCTCAATAGATATTAGATCTCTGGGTCCCCCTATTATGATTATCATGTAGTTGTTGGCTTACAGATCACTTCTCCTATTATACTATCATTACTCAGTCAGAATCTCCATTCTGTTTCTTTCTCCAACTCTCCACCATATCTCCACATTCCCCTATTTCTCCTAAACCCATTTTCACCCCAATGTCTCAACATTAACAGTAGAGTCATAAATAAACAAAGAGCCAGGGCCAACAAAAGCCTGATTTCAAGCCTGATGTGAAATTGTTCCCTCTGTGTGTAAATAGCAGCCATTCTCTACACCAGAGGAAGGTTATTCTAATAAACTATGCAGTCTCAAGGACACCCACAACAATGCACTACAGTTAGTTATAATTTGGCAAAGTGAAATTAAAAGCACTTACTGAAGCCATGCATTTGAACATCTTCACCAAAAACTGATCCCAATTTCTACTCTATAATTTTACCAAGCTTTGTGTATCCAGATTGTGTGCTACTATTGTTTAATAGTAACCTAGCAGCAAATCCTTGAAATATATCCATAGAATAAACCTCTCTTTCTAGCCACAGTATTTAGACACAAATGGATTAAAAGATTGTTCTAACATGTGAAGAATTCCAAATCTGGAACTCTAGAGCTGTTTATAATAATCAGGAGGACTGGTATTATTTGCATAGTCACCAAAGAACAGGTTGGTGTGTTTTTTTTTCCTAAGTAGCCAAGTGCATTTCTAAAAAGCTGAATAAAATCATGCATTTGTGAATGATTTGCCAGGTGAATGGTGAATTATCTTCCAAATACAGTTAATTAGCACTTTGTACCCTGCTGGTGTTCATTTTGGGAAGCCCCTATAATTTATACCTGCCTTTGACCTTCTCAAGGTAGATATTCTCCTCTAATCCCAGAAGACCTATTACATTATCTTTCCTATCCTCTCCCACTCCTCATCTTCTTCCGTTATCACCTGTTCTACATTCTCACTATCATATAATCAACACTCCCTTCTCTTCTTACCACTTCAACTAGCCATTTGCACAAGATTCAATGTGAGAATAAGGGGAAAATATATCTAAAATAACAAACAGCTATCTAAAATGTGCTGTGGGAAATAAAATTGTGAGCTCTTGGTGTCTTTGACAAATGACCTAAACACACTAATGTATGTGTCTATTTGTTGTTATGTCCTTCCCTAATCATCTGTACCCTTGGAAGAAATAAAAGGAAATGTCCACAACATTACAGAACTCTGAAATAATTTATATACTAAAAGTGTTCCAGAAAAGTTGCATTTAAATCAAATCCTATTTTAATGAGGCAGGAAAGCTGGCTATTTAAAGAAATCTTATGACGAATTCTTTTATATGGAAAAAAATCATTTCATAAAACCAATGATTACCTTCTAGTTCATCAGTCTTGAATATATGGATCTTTTTGTAACTGATCTATTTAAAACAAGTAGCACCTATACACTTAAAAAAAACCACTTGCTTTACTGAAGAAGTATTTCTCAGATTTATAAATTTTAAAAAATAGAAAAAAGCTCTTAAAATTTTGATAAACTTTTAAAATTTGCATACTTACAATACATAATTTTAAAGAATCATGCTCTACATAATTTTGTAATTAGCCAATCCTATTATTTTCTATTGAAATTCCTATTCTATACCTGAATATTGCTAAACTGAAAACAAGTATGAGGGGGTTATGTTTTAAATAATCCCAGCCTTATATTTTGAATTATGAGAGGATAAGCTGTTTAATCACTTTGCAATACTGACACAAATCACAATATAACTTATATAAAAGTACAAATTAGGGGCAACTGTGTGGCTCACGTCTTAAAAATCTGCCTTGTGCTCTGGTCATGGCCCCAGGATCGTGGGATAGAGCTATACATCAGGCTCCCTGTTCAGAGGAGAGCCTGCTTCTCCCTCTGCCCCTCCCCCTGCTCATGTTTTCCCTCTCTTTATCTCTCAAATAAATAAATAAAACCTGTAAAAAAGTACAAATTAAAAATAAATCTTCACAAAGCAACCTCTTGAACTGGTATACCAAGAGACCATTTTGTTTCTCCATCAAACATAACATTTGAAGTATGTTAATAAATACATAAACTTGGTGTATTCTTATCAGAATAATGACCACTGACCCAAGGATAATTCTGAATTATTTTTTCTCTAGCATGCGATACATACTTAGTATATTTTTACTCAAATGGTAAATGAAAAATTCCTGTTTCAGTGGCTGAGGCTTTATCCCCACATTCCCTTAACAGATTTTCTTTGGTAACCAAGGATTTATAGTTTCATGACAGTTCTTAGGAAGTTAGGTAAAATAATTTGGGGCCTATGAAAATGAGTTTGGTGTGTATGTATGTGAACTAACATGGCCACAAGAAAATTAAACCTATGATTGACTTCTTAAGCATTATTCTCTCAGCTACTATTTCTCCAAACATAATCCTTAGAAGGCATACAACAGAATTACCTGGAAAAAAAGGCAAGTTCCCATTGTTACTGATGTATTGAATTTGAATCTTGAGGAGAGAGATGGAACCTGTATTTAAAGAACCTCATCTTCATCCTACCTGTGTTCTTCCACATGATTCTGATGTGCATTAAAGTTTGAAAATCTCTGGGAAGCAGATTTGAGGTGAAATTTTAAATGTATAGTTCAACTACATGGAAAGTTTAGGGAAAGTGAATTAACACCTTATAAAATCCCCAAAAGTAGTAGCTCTAGCTCTGTTTTTCCAGAATTTAAAAAGAAACTAAAAAAGTAAATGTACTGTCACCACAATCCATCAGATGGGAGCATAAAAGAGGTTTGGTGTTAACTTTATTCCGGTCCAACTTAAACCCAAGCCAAATACTATCATGTTACAATTTTTTTTAAAGATTTTTTTTATTTATTTATTTGTCAGAGAGAGAGAGAGGGAGCAAGCACAGGCAGACAGAGTGGCAGGCAGAGGCAGAGGGAGAAGCAGGCTCCCTGCTGAGCAAGGAGCCCGATGTGGGACTCGATCCCAGGACGCTGGGATCATGACCTGAGCCGAAGGCAGCCGCTTAACCAACTGAGCCACCCAGGCATCCCTCATGTTACAATTTTAGTAAATAATTCCTAATGGAGGTGTTCTGCAAGCAGCTGATAAGGATTGTGTGACTGTGGTCAAATTGATGATACTGGAAGGATTTGTGCATGGTCAGCATGGTCAGGTCACTTATTAATGTTGTATAACTTCCTGATTGACTCTTCTCCTTGAATGAGACAGGAAGTCTGGTTCACATTGAGAAAATCAGAAATCAACCAAAAGCAGATCTTTCCTATCTGGATTTGGCCCAACAGGGTAGTTATTGTGAAAGTTCATACAGGAAAAGACGTGCAGTACTAATTAAAAGAATAATTCAAACCTCCACAGAAGTTACTCTACAAATTCAGACTAAGTAGAACTGTCATGTATTATGACAGAAAATGAACTAAAGTATATATACATACATCAACACGGAGCCTGACTTGGGTCTCAATCTTACAACCCCAAGATCATGACCTGAGCTGAAACCATGAGTTGCACTCTTAACCAACTGTGCCATCCAGGTGCCCCCTGATAAAATATTTTTTTATTCCTTGTGCTAACATTCAGAATTTTGAAAAAGACAAAACTGCTGACTCTTAGTGATCAAAAACTTAATTAAATATGAGTTACACCAATGAACTTACTCAGCAAATGTCATTATTAGTGGACTGATTTTAATACTACCCCAAAAATGTCAGATGAACATATGCAAAAATAACATAGAAGGGAATTTGTATTTCTAACATTTGTGTGAATATGTTATAATTAACCAACTTGTTGATGTCCATATAATATAGTTAAACTGGTAATGCCCAAGAGCATCAATCTTAAGTTAATCAAGTAATCATAATTATGATTGTCTGGATAATGTCAAATTTTACTATGGCTCAGATTTTATCTACAATAAAAATGTGTGTGTGAATATTTACACAAACACACACACACACATACATCTAAAACATAGATAAGAAGAAAAAATTAGGCAAAGTTTTCTCAGGAACAATAGCAGGTAGACTTTTGTCATGAAATTTCTTGGGTCCAGCCTACCTATCATCAGGGATAACTTTTATGGTATTAGGTTCTGTCATGTCACTGAAAACTATTTTCTAACATTCTCCACCAGATCAGAATATCCTGAGTTTCTCTCCTTCATTTGGTATGAGTAGAATTACTAGTTTATATTTTATTTGTACTTCAGACTTAAAATACACATATAGGGGTGCCTGGGTGGCTCGGTGGGTTAAAGCCTCTACCTTCAGCTCAGGTCATGATCCCAGGGTCCTGGGAGTGAGTTCCGCATTGGGCTCCCTGCTCAGCAGGAAGCCTGCTTCCTCCTCTCTCTCTCTCTCTCTCTCTGCCTGCTCTCTGCCTACTTGTGATCTCTGTTAAATAAATAAATTTTTAAAATCTTAAAAAAAATAAAATACGCATATACACACTATTTGTTGGGATTTTTTTCCATTTAAGAATCACTAGATGCACACAAATAGCATCAGTCATTTATGAGCAGTTTTGTATAAATGATATTCTGGATGCAGTCCAAGAGGGTATCATTCCAAAAGCCCAATAGAATCTCATTCAGAGGCAGGCATTACCTACAAGGAGATTCTACATATCAACATTCTAAAGTGTTCCAGTATATCTTTTCTGAGACGCTTAGTAACAATGATATCTTAAAGAGTTAAAAACACATCATAAAAGCAGAGAAGAGATATGCAGCAATTGGCCTCATGTTCCCTAAATCAATTGTCCATATTCCACATATAGTTTATCAGTATGACTTATTAACAATTAATTAATTAAGCTTTCAAACCATCTGATTTGCAGCCAATCCTAAATTCACTGCAAGTTCATTGTTTGTTTTAGAAACTCCTTCTTCCCATAACAGATTATTATTTATTTTTATGTTATGTTAGTCACCATACAGTACATCATTAGTTTTTGATGTAGTGTCCCATGATTCATTGTTTGCATATAACACCCAGTGGTCCATGAAATCTGTGCCCTCCTCAATCCTTATCACCAGGATCACTCATCCCCCCATGTTCTTCCCTTCTAAAACCCTCCATTTGTTTCCAAATTTCATTTGCCACAATTTGGCAGAACCAATTCTTACCTGTAACTTTCAATTCAGTTGTTCGTCTTACAAGTTTTCCTTCATACTTAAGTTCGCAAGTATAATTTCCTCCATCTTCTTCTTGAACTTCTTGGATTAGAAGAGCATTTCCCTTCTGTATTATTATACTTCTCCACATTTTGGGCTTACATTCCTGCAGAGAAAATATTTGTGAATAAACAAAAAAATGAAAATTCTCATCAACTCTTAGTACTGGCAAGTTAGTACTTTCACTTTCTTGTTCTCTTCTCTTTACTTTTCAAAATATGTAACTAGAGTTAAGTCAATGACCATAAAAAACCACAACAGCATCTTAATGTGTCCAATTTAAATATCACAACTATCAGCCCAATAGCTACTGTAAAAGACTGATCCCAAGTGCAGAAAGTCTTTAGAGATATTCTGCAAAAATGGAAAAGCATACAAACTCCCCAAGATGCAAAAAGGATATAGCAAAACCTTAAAAGTTGCTAAATACCATTATAAAGTCCTGTATTTTTTTCTATTTGACAGGGATTTTCCTAAGAGTCCTAAAAGAATAGTGTTCATTTAGTAACAAAGCATACCACAAGGGAGTCTGAGGCATTATTAAAAATTCATAAGCTTTTACATTGGCAATATAGTCTACAATAATATAGTTCTTATAGTTAAGGACTGATGCTAAGACAGGAAACAACATGTGATGGAGAGGATGTGGAGAAAGGGGAACCCTCTTACACTGTTGGTGGGAATGCAAGTTGGTGCAGCCAGTTTGGAGAACAGTGTGGAGATTCCTTAAGAAATTAAAAATAGAGCTTCCCTAAGACCCTGCTATTGCACTACTGGAGAGAATCAAAGATACAGATGTAGTGAAAAGAAGGGCCATCTGTACCCCAATGTTCATAGCAGCAATGGCCATGGTCAACAAACTGTGGAAAGAACCAAGATGCCCTTCAATGGACGAATGGATAAGGAAGATGTGGTCCATATACACTATGGAGTATTATGCCTCCATCAGAAAGGATGAATACCCAAATTTTGTATCAACATGGACGGGAATGGAAGAGATTATGCTGAGTGAAATAAGTCAAGCAGAGAGAGTCAATTATCATATGGTTTCACTTATTTGTGGAGCATAAGAAATAACACGGAGGACATGGGGAGATGGAGAGGAGAAGGGAGTTGGGAAATTGGAGAGGGAGATGAACCATGAGAGACTATGGATTCTGCAAAACAATCTGAGGGTTTTGAAGGGCCGGGGGGTGGGAGGTTGGGGGAGCCTGGTGGTGGGTATTTTGGAGGGCACATAATGCATGGAGCACTGGGTGTGGTGCATAAACAATGAATCCTGTTACACTGAAAAGAAATTAAATTTAAAAAAAATAAAATAAAAATAAAGACTGATGCTAATATTCCAGAGTCTCCCTTCCCATAATCAAGAAATCCATCTAGGTCGGTGGAGGTGAGAGCAAGGGTCAAGAAAATTAGGCTTAAGCAGTTCTTTAGAGACACAGCTAGGTAAAATAAGGGCACATTTTGTTCTAGTAATAAAAAGGAGAAATTATCTACTCATTTTCTGAGTTCAGTGACATATGAACAGAGAATAAGACCTGGGTTTGGAAGACAATTTTTCTACATGCCTGATGGGAACATGAGAGAGTCTTGCTAAAGATTGGACTTCTCTAGAAAGGAATGCTTAACAATTTTCCAGAGAGTGACAAAGACATAGCAATAACCAAGTATGTAAGAATATTCATCCAAGCGGCTTTGCCTTTGGGGAATTTTCTCAGACTACTTTTTAGATATGGTTCCAGTTTGTCTACCACTCATCTCAAATGTTCAACCAAACTGTGGCCAAACGCTATACAAACATCAAGAGGAGGTGTAGGGGACAACTGTGAGGGAGTGCTGAATAATCAAGGCAAAAATATTTTATCATCTAAATTTTGAATCTGTCAGTTAAGACAATGAAAAAATGATTGTGAGGCCAATGATGTAAATAATTGTTAAGAGAAATTTTCTCTTTTCCCACTATGGTATGTACAACATCTCTTCCACCACTTCTCTTCCTCACCCCCACTCCTGCCCTCCACAAATACATCCTAAACATTCACATAAAGGTAGAATCAGTGTTGACTCTCAACCCCAGCTCTACATACTTGTGTACATGCATGCACATGTGGGTGTGTGTAAAATGATTTAATCGAATGAGTATCCATTTAATAATTTCTTACTGTAACATATTTTTTCCCTTTATGATAGCAGGAGTTTTGACAACAAAACACAAGAACTGGCACTTAAGTTCACAGGTATAATATTTAAGAGATATGCCTGCTTTATGTCCAGTACAACTACCCACACACATTGTCAGGGAGTAAATAAAAGTAATACTATCTATGGCATCTAGATATAAGTCTGCTTCACTCCCTAGGGTCTTTCCAAAGAACAGTTAAGGGTCTGTCTGAAATTATATTACATACCATGTCTGGCAAGGTTTATCACCTATATGAGATTTGCTTCTGAGTTAAACCTTGGGATATAAGGTTTCTGGGAAAATGAAGAAGAAAGTCTGAACAACAACAAAAAAAAAACAGTCCAGCTGCCACTATCGTCATACAATAATAATCCACAATTATTTTCGCATTGCTTCGAACTCCAATAGCCTCAGATTTCTAAAGAATCTTTCTGAAGGTTATTAAACAAAAATATGGTCCCTCTGGGCATTTTGAGAGGAAAGGAAAATGAAAACTGAGCTGCTTCACTTTCACATAGCAGTGGTGGGGGTGGGAAAATGAGCCCACACACTCATTGTATTCAAAGACAAATGACTTTGTTTTCTAATGTCATTTTGGGGGAAAGTACATCTGCAATTAGCTTTAACTATTTTTATTTTCCCTGCACACTGCTTTGATTTCTTTTTTCCCTGGGAAGTAAAATCTAAAGAGTATATAAGAGTTAGAAAATAACCCCTGCTGAAAAACAGCCTGGAATCTTTACACGTTCTTTGGGCTAGATCGAGATAGTCCCAACTGCCTTCCTAAGTTGCCATCTAGCCTCATAAAAGATTATTTGTACCTAATAGGCTTCTGTGGATTTTTTTAAACTGTGGCATAGGAAAATGTTCTTGTCAGGTTATCTCCACCCTTCTAGAGACAATGTAATATAGATGAAAAGGTAAACTGCAGTCAGAGCAAGACGGCTCTAAGTCAAAATCTGGGGTTCACCCAAGGTCTGTTATCTTGGTCAAATTTGCTTAAGTTCTTTAGGTATCAGTTTCTTACTCTACATAAGAAGATAACATATACTACCATGTGAGCAGCCAGAGCACAGAGGCTTACAGAGTTTATTCATTACACTCTTGTTGGGCAGCACTATATATGGTGGTCTTCCAGCACAGAGAATTCTTTCTATCCCTAAACTTTCACAATCTTGGATTATGTCTCCTCCAAACCCCCAGCTCTCTTTGGTGAAAATTGGTGCTAATGCACTAATCAGATGAAAACAAATCTTCACTAATTGGTTAACCATCCCCAGGAACATAATACTTTAATCCACTGAAAATGTATAGCTCTTAAGAGGCCACTCCAGCACTAATCCTAGCAGGTGGGTAGAGGAACTATATTTTATTCAGAAGAGACTTATAGATGATCATCATGCCCCAAGCAACCCATCCTTTACAAAATTATTTCATTGGCTATCCTTTACATATCTAGGTACCTATATCAAATCTCCAAAGTCTTTCAGGTTTTTTACTCCACTGTTTACAGCATCTCTCCCTTAAACTGCTGGTTGCCAGGTTTACTGTCATTGCTTCTCTCCTGTCCCCAATCTCTCTATGACCTCTTTCCTAGTGAACAAACATTGCCATACCTCATTGCTCCATATCCATTTAATTTTGACAGCCTGTTAGGCAAAGAAATTTGAAACATGTAAATCAAATCTAAAGATGGTTGTTTATCTGAGGTGACAAAAAACCTTCAAAGCCTCAAATATGAGCAGGCCCCTTATATTTGTACTTTGGGACCATTAAAATAAACTTCATCAATTTGAAGGTTTTGCTGAAGCCCAGTCTTGCAGAGGTACCTAAGTTCAATAAACAGCTCCAGTTCATGTCCTGACTGATAGAGCCGTTTGTTGAACAACCTCCTTGTTCAATCAAAATAATGTCCCCCTTAAAGCCCAGCTTCCTTCCCTCTCTGCCAGCCTTCCTGAGTGGCACTTGTCACTTGCCACTATTTACTAAGTTGGGAGCCTAGGAGGTTCAATAGGAACATCTGTTGACCAAGTTTCTTGAAGTAACATGTTGCTAGCCACATTTGGATGTTGGAATTTCCACCCTGAAACAGTCACCACCATATTCACCGTACATTTCTGAGATATCATCGTCATACAGGTATTTGCTAATCAGTTTGATTTGTTGGTCTGATTATTTCAGTGCTTTCAGAGCACAGGACTCATTTCTCATGGCAAATATACCAGGAAGATTTATTTAAATATTTATTCTGATTCTGAGGTTCAGACACAAAGTAGTTGGACAACCACAAACCAGTCATGTAATCTCTGATCCTCAAGATACTTTTGTTCAAATATCTAACACTCATGCACTCTGACCCAATTTCTCTCCTCTCCCCTGGAGACTGGACTATTTCATAGAGTATCTAGGCATCTACCTAACAATCTGTAGTGAACCTGAACTTTCTTCAGTTTAAAGATGGAAGACATAGGAGCACAATTGTAAATTAGGTATCAACTTTGCCCTTTTCATCCCTACCTGTACTCCAAATTCACAGGATAACAAATTTGACAAAGTCTTTCCCCTCTCTAGCTCTATTTCACTTACTCTCTTCATAGACCTAAAGTTAAAGTTGGTACCCCACAGCTGTTAAAGTGTACGTTCTAGACTCAAATACTGGGGTTGGAATCCTAAGTTCTATGTTCTTAAACATGCCAGTTCATTGATATAAACCTTAGTTTTTCAACTATTAAAAAAAGTGGTGATAATATTTACCAATATGGCCAATTATAAGAAGTAATGTATATAGGTGTTCAGTAATATAGAGCATCACATGCTAAAAACAATAAATATTAACTACTATACTATTATTATTATCATTCTCATTACTCTGCTTTCAGATTACATACACGTCTATTATGACATGTTAATGTCTCTTGGGAATTAATGTGATTTGCATTTCTACAGGGGTCTGAGACAATCCAAAACACAATCCAACGTTATAAGTCATTTTTTTAAAGATTTCATTTATTTATTTATTTGAGAGAGAGAGATAATGCATTGAGAGCAGGATGAGGGACAGAGGGACGGGAAGGGAAAGGAAGAAAATCTCAAGCAGACTCTGTGCTGAACACAGAACCTAGCACAAGGTTTGATCCCATGACCCCAAGATCATGACCTAAGCCAAAACCAAGAGTCAGATGCTTAACCAACTGAGCCACCCCAGCACCACCACCCCTCAAAGTTATGATTTTATTGCAGATGTTGACTTCCATTTTCTGATTCAACATGCAAAAGTTTGGAAGTTGTCACTATCATCTGTACAACAACAAAAAATCTGAACAAACTGAAAATCAACAACTGTACTTTTATTCATCAGATATTTATGGTGACCATAACCAGAGAGACAGGTGATACAGAGAATCAAAACTTACTGGGTACTGAAGCAAACACAGGAGCCAGCAACTAGCAGGAGCACTTAAGGGATAACATTAATTTTTGAAGACTATGAACTAGCTTTATATATAAAAACCCCTGGGGGGGCCCAATCTTTTGAAGAGCATACATTTAGAATGTTTACCTCCAGGAGCCCCACCAGATTTTCAGCATCGAAACTAGAGAAAGATCCCCTTATGCTCCTGGCAAAGGAAGGAAAAAGTAAACATTATGAAATATACCCGAAGAGTCCTATTCTCAACATCCTGTCCTCAAAGTATATGGGAAAAGGGAAATATCTGACAGCAGCCCCTCTAGTCATTGAAGTGGGGGAAGAAAAATAGCCAGTACCAGCTCCCTCTATCCTTCCTGTCTCATCTAATGGAGGTGGGAGAGAAGCTGAGAAGCACTTGTGATGGTCACAGCCCAGGGACAAGTCTCACTAAAAGACTGAAATCTAATCATAAGATTACAGATTGCTTTCCCTTACCCTACACTTTAACAAGACATCAATAGGGCTCCTGTATATCAATAGGATATTATAGCAAAAATAACTGAACAATTCAGGCCTTATTTAAGAAGTCTGTATGGAAAACCAAAGATAAAAGGAGAGTGGAAATCAAGGACACCAGAGGGAATTTTAGCCTCTAATATCTATGGCTATAGCAAGCAGTAAACACAGCCTAAGTCTTAGCCAGATAAATGTAAAAATCTCAAATTAAAGAACTATTACTTCAGTTCCTTTTACTTAGTACATTATGCCTGGCTTTTGACAATAATTTACATGGTATACAAAGAGACAAACAAAACAAAATAAAAAATAAAATACCAAAATAAAAAAATAAAAACCACAATTTGAAGAAAGAGAACAAGCATTAGGACCAGGCTCAGGTATGGCAGAAGATTTGGAATTATCAGTCAGGGAATTTAAAATAAATATTATTAATATGTTTATGGACCTAATGGCAAGGGTGGAAAATATGTAAGAACAGAAGAGAGATGGAAAAACTTTAAAAAAATAAAAGGAAATACTACAAATAAAAACACTATAACAGAAATAAAGAATACCTTTCATAGGCACTTTAGTAAACTGGGCATGGCCAAAGGAAAAAAAAATCAGTGAGTTTGAAGATATGTCAATAAAAACTTCCCAAACTAACAAGCAAATATAAAAAGAGTTTTTAAAAAGAATATCCATGAACTATAGAAGAAATACAAGAAGTATAACATAAGTGTAATAAGAATACACGAAAGAGAAAAAGAGGAGAAAGATGTGGAAGAAACATCTGAAGTAATTCTAACCCTGGATCATCCTAGATTATAGCAGACTGGGCATGGACAAAGAGGTCTGGTGTGCATGTAAGCTACTATTAATATCTGAGCTGAGTTTTAAAAAATATATAAAAGGTAAGATATACTGGATAGAGAGAACACCATGTGAAGCACTCAGATGAGAAATAACATGAAGTAAACAAAAAAATTCTGAATAGTTTTATTGTTGAGAGTAGCAATGAGTAGGCTGAGACCAAATACTAAAAAGCCTACAGAGGGGAGGAGCCAAGATGGCAGAGAAATAGCAGGCTGAGAGTGAGAGGACATCAGGTAGCAGGAGATCATCTAGATAGCTTATCAAACCATTCCAAACACCTACACATCCAACAGGAGATCAAAAAGAAGAAGAGCAACAATTCTAGAAACAGAAAATTGACCACTTTCTGAAAGGTAGGACCAGTGGAGAAGTGAATCCAAAGCGATGTGAAGATAGACTGCGCAGGGAGGGGCCAGCTCCCGACAAGCAGCGGAGCAACGGAGCACAAAATCAGAACTTTTAAAAGTCTGCTCCACTGAGGGACATCACTCCAAAGGCTAAACCGGGGTGAAGCCCACGTGGGGACAGCATGGTCTCAGGTCCCGCGGGGTCACCGAAGGATCGGGGGTGTCTGAGTGTCAAAGAGCTCATAGATATTAGAGCAGGGAAGCCAGCTACAGAGACGGAGCCGAGGATTTTACTCTCAACTCGGGGTTACCTTATCGCGACCCATAGCACAGATGACTGCTCTGTGAGTGGGGACCGCACAGGACCCGGGGAGACTCCCCTGGAAGAGCTCAGGGATCTGCAGGGTTCGGAGACTCCAGGCAGGACTGTGTGCCAGAGACAGAGATGCTTGGTCACAGATTGGGTGAGATCGGAGTGCAGCCGGAAGCTAGGGAGATGGGAGTGGTTGAGCGCTTTTCTCCGAGGGCGCATTGAGGAGTAGGGCCCTGAGCTCTCAGCTCCTCTGGGCCGGAGATTGAGAGGCTGCCATTTTCATTCCCGTCCTCTGGAACTCTATGGAAAGCATTCAGGGAACAAAAGCTCCCGAAAGTGAACCCGAGCGGATTACATAGCCTGGCCCCTGGTAAGTGCAGTACAATTCTCCCTCGGGCAAACACACTTGAGAATCATTACAACAGGCCCCTCTCCAAGAAGGTCAGCAAGAAATCCAGCCATGAACAAGTTCACTTACCAAGGAGAACAGCAGAATTCCAGAGAAAGAGAAAGCAAAGCATGGAATTCATGGCTTTCTCCTGATGATTCTTTAGACTTGCAAAGATAATTATTTTTTTTAATTCTATTTTTTGCTTCTGCTAATTTTTTTAACTTTTACTCTTTCCTCTTTTAATGTTTTTAACTAGTTTATGTTAACAATGCCTTTCAAAAAATATTTTTTGAACCTTAATTATTAGAGTCACATTTTATCCTTCATTGTATCTAACTTTATTTTTTGTATACACATAGGGTTTTTTTCTTCTAAAAAAACTTGGGATACAACTTCTTCTAATAGCTCAAAATATACCCTAAATCTAGCATAGAGCTTTGTTCTAGTCTCCAGCCTGAGCAAATTCTCTCCACTTTCTTTTTCTTTATTCTCCCAACCAATTATCTTATCAACTCCTTTTTTAGAAATTAAAAAAAAATTCATTTTTATACTCATATTCCATCCCTTCATCATGTTTACCCTTATATATGTTTTACATTCTTTAAAATTTTGGGAGGTAATTTCTTCCAAGAGACCAAAATACTCCCAAAATTATGTGGGTGAACCTGTTCTGTTCACCAATCTAATATATATATTTTTTTATTTTTTATTTATTTTTATTTTTAATTTGTTTTTATTATTCTGAACTTCGTTTTACCTACCCTCTTTCTTCCCCCAACAATTTAGGGTCTCCTCTGATTTGCTTAAAGCACTTTACTGGGGTCTTTGCCACCATTTCAGTATTTCATTTGCTCCTTCACATATTCTTATCTGGATAAAACGACAAGGCAGAAAAACTCACCAAAAAAAAAAAAAAAAAAAAAAAAGAACAAGAGGCAGTACCAAAGGCCAGGGGTCTATGGACATTGGTAATATGTCAGATCTAGAGTTCAGAATGACGATTCTCAAGGTGCTCGCTGGGCTCGAAAAAGGCATGGAAGATATTAGAGAAACCATATCTGGAGAAATAAAAGCCCTTTCTGGAGAAATAAAAGAACTAAAATCTAACCAAGTTGAAATCAAAAAAGCTATTAATGAGGTGCAATAAAAAATGGAGGCTCCTACTGCTAGGATAAATGAGGCAGAAGAGAGAATTAGTGATATAGAAGACCAAATGACAGAAATAAAGAAGCTGAGCAAAAGAGAGACAAACAACTACTGGACCACGAGGGGAGAATCTGAGAGAAAAGTGATACCATAAGATGAAACAACATTAGAATAATTGGGATTCCAGAAGAAGGAGAGAGGGGAGCAGAAGGTATATTGGAGAGAATTATTGTAGAGAATTTCCCTAATATGGCAAAGGGAACAAGCATCAAAATCCAGGCACATAGAGCCCTGTCAAATCAATAAGAATAGGTCCACACCCCGGCATCTAATACTAAAATTTACAAGTCTTAGCGACAAAGAGAAAATCCTGAAATCAGACTGGGACTAGAAGTCTGTAACATACAATGGTAACAATATTAGATTGGCAACAGACTTATCCACAGAGACCTGGCAGGCCAGAAAGAACTGGCATGATATATTCAGAGCACTAAATGAGAAAAACATTCATTCAATAATACTATATCCAGCTAGGCTATCATTGAAAATAGAAGGGGAGAGAAAAAGCTTCCAGGACAAACAAAACTTAAAAGAATTTGCGAACAGCAAACCAGCTCTACAGGAAATATTGAAAGGGGTCCTCTAAGCAAAGAGAGACCCTAAAAGTAGTAGATCAGAAAGGAACAGACACAATATACAGTAACAGTCACCTTACAGGCCATACAATGGCACTAAATTCGTATCTCTCAGTAGTTACCCTGAATGTAAATGGGCTAAATGCCCCAATCAAAAGACACAGGGGTTCAGAATGGATAAAAAAACAAAACCCATCAATATGCTGTCTACAAAAAACTCATTTTAGACCTGAAGACACCTCCAGATTGAAACTGAGGGGGTGGAAAACAATTTGCCATGCTAATGGACATCAGAAGAAAGCTGGTGTGCAAATCCTTATATCAGATCAATTAGATTTTAAGCCAAAGACTATAATAAGAGATGAGGAAGGACACTATATCATACTCAAAGGGTCTGTCCAACAAGAAGATCTAACAATTTTAAATATCTATGCCCCTAACATGGGAGCAGCCAACTATATAAACCAATTAATAACAAAATCAAAGAAACACATTGACAAGAATACAATAATAGTAGGGGACTTTAACATGCCCCTCACTGAAATGGACAGATCATCCAAGCAAAAGATCAACAAGGAAATAATGGTCTTAAATGACACACTGGAGCAGATGGACATCACAGATATATTCAGAACATTCCATCCCAAAGCAACAGAATACACATTCTTCTCTAGTGCCCATGGAACATTCTCCAGAATAGATCACATCCTGGGTCATAAATCAGGTCTCAACCGGTATCAAAAGATTGGGATCATTCCCAGCATATTTTCAGACCACAATGCTCTGAAGCTAGAACTCAGTCACAAGAGGAAATTTGGAAAGAGCACAAATACATGGAGACTCAACAGCATCCTTCTAAAGAATGGATGGGTCAACCAGGAAATTAAAGAAGAATTGAAAAAAAACATGGAAACAAATGATAATGAAAACACAACGGTCCAAAATCTGTGGGACACAGCAAAGTCAGTCCTGAGAGGAAAATATATAGCGATACAAGCCTATCTCAAGAAACAGGAAAGGTCTGAACTACACAACCTAACCCTACACCTAAAGGAGCTCGAGAAAGAACAACAAAGAAAGCCTAAACCCAGCAGGAGAAGAGAAATAATAAAGATCAAAACAGAAATCAATGAAATAAAAACCAAAAAAACAATAGAACAAATCAACAAAACTAGGAGCTGGTTCTTTGAAAGAATTAATAAGATTGATAAACCCCTGGCCAGACTTACCAAAAAGAAAAGAGAAAGGACCCAAATAAATAAAATCATGAATGAAAGAGGAGAGATCACAACCAACACCAAAGAAATACAAACAATCATAAGAACATATTATGAGCAACTCTATGCCAACAAATTTGACAATCTAGAAGAAATGGATGCTTTCTTAGAGACATATAAACTGCCAAAACTGAACCAGGAAGAAACAGAAAACCTGAATAGGCCCATAACCAGTAAGGAGATTGAAACAGTCATCCAAAATCTCCAAACAAACAAAAGCCCAGGGCCAGATGGCTTCCCATGGGAATTCTACCAAACATTTAAAGAAGAATTAATTCCTATTCTCCTGAAACTGTTCCAAAAAATAGAAATGGAAGGAAAACTTCCAAACTCATTTTATGAGGCCAACATCACCTTGATCCCCAA